>OZ020190.1:24440621-24682171 GCA_963971165.1 Philopedon plagiatum
TGCTGATGGCTATAAATAAAAATATGTCAAAGACGAGGAATTTTGCTACTTGCACGAAGGCCATTTTCTAAAAGAAATTGCTAAGCAACGTACTTTTTACAATTTTTCCACAGGAGAAATTAGCTGGACGAATGGTATTTGACAAGACTATTTCCTGTGTAAACCATTCGCAACATCATTGAGTTGAATGACAGGAGCTGTCAAACAATTTTTCTACACGAAAATTGTCGCTTGTGCTTGGTCAGAATTAAAACCAAGGAACTAGTTGTAGGTAACATCACAAGTGCATCTAATTTTTCGTAAAAAATTCGCAAGAATGAGGTGATAAGCAATATTTTTGATTTATTTATTAGCTATGAAAATCTGAGTCGAAAACGACGATTTTTGGTACCTGCGCGAATGCTCTTTGGTAAAAAAATTGCTTGGGTTTGTTGTTTTCGGAATTTTTCCACAGGAAAAATTCAATGCACGAGTAGTTTTTGATACCACTATTTCCTGAGTAAAACATACGCAACATATGCAACATAGATTATTGCTGGTAATTTTATTGACCACTTGTCAAAATTTTGGCTAGAGTAAAAAATCGAATACTATCGACTACTACTACAGGAGCTGTCAAACAATTTCTCTTCTTAAAAATTATTTTTAACATAAAATTTTATGTGATTGGTTGGAATTTAAAAGAAGGAAAGAGTTTTAAAGTAAAACGCTATTTATTTCAAATTGGCAGCGATGCATGGAGCGTAATTAGGGCAAGCAAAGATAGTGAATGAAACTAGGTTAGATGTAACAGAAACAAGGATATTAAGATGGATGTGTGGGTAACAAGGGGTGGCAAAATCAGGAATAAAAGAACACTGGGAACAGTCATGGTTGTGGAAATTATAACAATTATTACTGTCATCAATTAATATATGTTAATAGCAAAAGCCAAGATATATGACAACCATCCATTTTTCATGGCAATTATAAAATTAGGTATAGCTACTCATCTTGATGTTATTTAAAGCTTGGACCCGGGAACACCAAATGTCGATCCGAGGATCGAAAATTATTCTTTGCGGCGGTTACTCAAAGGCTTGGACATAAACGCAGGTCCAGGACTTCTCCGAACCATTAAAACGTCAAACGCTGACTTCCAAACACCGTGACTCAATGAGATAATGTCATTAAGTAAATCAATCAAATAATTAAGTTGGTTAAATAATTAGGTTGGATTTTCCCCAAAAAAGAACAATACTAAGACTCCTACACGTAAAATTATAGGTTGGAATCTACGCTCATTCAAAATATATAATAAAAATCACCCTCACCCTTTTAAAATTCCTAACAAATATTTATATGTAAAACACGAGGGATGATACTAGATTTCAATTTCATCTAAAAAGGATCCCTTCTCTCAACTTTGACAATGACATCGGGAAAAAGACAGCTTAAAATGTCAAATGTCAAACGTCAACGTCAAACGGTATGACTGAACCTTCTACTTCATGGAAGTACATGCTCTCGCGAATTCAAGCGTTTCATACGCATAGGCTCGAAAATACTCAAAATATAAGCAGCAACAGAACTACTTCAAAACACAACAGTAACGAACTTTACAAAATATCTAAGAAGATATATTCAAAAAGATTTCAGTGGTGGCATCTGATACACAGCAAAAGGCTAATCCCAATGGAAGTGTATCTAAGGAAAAGAAGGGAAAGATCAAAGTTATGACTGGATGGAGTCAAGAAATATTTAAATACAAAAGGTAAAAATGTTAAACAGGGCAAGGAACTCAGGACCGTGCGTTGTGATTAACTAGGGGGGACTGATGGGAACAGGCGAAGTCAAAGAAGAAAGATTTATATCCCCTTGTCCCGTTATCGATTTTGAGGTTTTGGCGCCTATGATGCCAACTCTTCCTTCATTAAAGAAAATATTTTCACTTTGATTATTATCTAAAACTAACATGATTGCGCTGTATATATGTTGATATGTATTATATGAATCTATAGAATATACTGTTTATGGTACGGCCTTCCGGCCATAAAGTGGCTCATTATTGTACTAGTACAATAAAATTATTCTATTACTGTTGAAGTATGACAATATATTTTCTTACTTGCACAGTAAGGTTCGTTACTGTTACATTTTCTAGTAGTTCGAATGAATCGCATGAGTGCGCGGGAGCATGATCTCAACGTAGAAGTGTCTGTCATACCGTCGAGGTTGACGTTCATGACTTTTGAGTTGTCGCTTGTCCGATGTCATTCTGGAGGGCTCGGCAAACGACCCCTTTTTTGAAAGAGGCTGAAATCTGGTTTCATCCCTCGTACAGATGAATCTTTGTTAGGGACTCTAAAGGGTGAGTAGGGTAGATTTTTCTAATTTGTATGTTCTAGTAACATAAACAGCTATTATTAATTATAATTATTATTACCTATAGTATAAATGAAACGTACGTCCGAATGTTTTTTTTTGTTTGTACGTAGATCCTGCACAAAAAAATAGAAAATCTCAATAAACATTGTGAAAACAAATGGCTAATCACCGTATTATTAAAAAATTGTAGCTATTAAAATACGCGCACGTTATTTATAAAATACCAGATGTTAATTGGAGTAAATAAATAATACTTAGTAACAATAATGATATACTATCACGTATGAAAGAAAGTGGTCAAGCATAAAAACAAAATGAAATGAATGACTGTTTTCACTGATTGTTATTAAGTAATTTATTCGTAATTTGCTGATAGTTGTTAGCGTGACAATGGTTAATGACGATAAAGCAAAACGATTTACAAATATATTTTTTAAAGGTGCATGTTTGTGTTAGCTGGGATCTAAATTAATTTTTTAAAGTTAAACGCCCTTTTGAATTTAAAAGAAGTAATCCACTCCCATCTTCACTATTTCGTTTCTTTTTATAGCGCAGTTATCTGCTATATCATAAATCAAAAACATTCCAATGTGGACACATAAAACAGGCATATAATTCGGTAGTTAAAGAAATCAAAATTTCACTTTGTACATTTCCTGCGCCGCGAGAATTCGATAGACATATCGAATTTTTGCGAGGCACGGTTTAAAAGGGAAACTACAAAATGAAATTCCTATTTCTTTAATAAAATATTATAATGGGTACAAAGGTTGGTAAGGAGTCTCAGAAGCTGTATGGACTGCTGAGTCCATACAGTTTCCAAAGCATACCTCTATGCTAGTGTATGGGGCTGAGATTTGGAGAATGAAGAAGCCGCTGAAAATAAAAATCGAAGTCACAGAAATGGACGCCCTAAGAAGATCATCCATACATTAAAATTACACCGGGTCAGATACGAAATAATAAAACAACAAATGCATATTAAAGAAACCGTTTTAGAGCACATAGAGAGAAAACAATTAATACAGGGTTGGACAATGAAAACGAAACACGAGGAATATCTGATCTCACGTTTAGTTTTTTAAAAATCACTCGTATATGTAGTTAGATTTGTCAAGGGGAAGGTTTTTTGTAACTTTTTTCAACCCTGTAACTTCAAACCCCTAGGGAGATCTTTAAAATCGTGTATTGCAAAACCCTTCTTCCCATTTAAATTTTAGAGGGTTGGTCCCACCCTCCCTAGGGGGTTGAAGTCACAGTGTTGAAAATAGTAACAAAAAACCTCCCTCTTGACACATCTAATTACGTGTATGAGCGACTAAAAAAAAGAAACGTGGTATCAGATATTCCGTATTCAGTCTGTTTCATTTTCATTGGCCAACCCTGTATAGTATGGACACGTGCAGAAAATGGGGGAGGGGAGGCGCCAAGAAAGGCGATGAAATGAATATCAAGAGAAAATAGGAAGAGAGGTAGACCAAAACTTATATGGATACAGGATGTAAAACGTCAATGAGTGTACGATAACGAACGATGAAAACTATAACGATAGAAGACAATGGCAATTCGGCATCGGACAACGTCGGAAGACGTTTTAACCCGAAATAAAAAAAATTATTTCGACTTGTGTCTATATTGGAAAGTAATTGGTTTTCTACAGGATATGGATTTTAGTGATACACTCCGATATCTTGAAAACGGTTGTGAATATGTTGATACAAATTTTGCAAGATAATAACGAGGCAAGGTGACATAGTTTAAAATGTGCTTGACATTTAACTCCCCTCCATATTTTGAAGGACGGGTGGCAAGTTTAAAATGTCAAATGGAAAGTTTATTTTTGAAAATTCGATTCTCCGTCAAGAGCAACGTAGAAAATTGTAGCGTTTACTCTACTGGTTGCATCTTTACAAATCTTTAAACAAATAAAAAAGACTAGTAATAACTATCATAACATACCGTAAATTTAATGACTGTTGGTTTGGTTGGTTGGTTTGCATGCACCAGAGGAATGAAGGGAACTGATCAATGTAGATTTTATTCATTTGCAGTAGAACTGTCAGAACCAACCACGGCTGACATAATGACTATCTTTTTGAATGAGGTGTCCAGCCATCTCCATAGTGTGAACGTGGGGACCCGGTCCAGACTATTTACTATATTGTGTTTCATGGTTGCTGCTGCTGAAGCTTCTCAGGCTAAGGTCTCGAGCTTGTTTTTATCTTCTGACAGCCCACGAAGATCGAAGTCTAAGTACCATGTGCCGTTAGTGTACAGGGGAAGTCGGATTCACACATCCAGAATTGGAAACATCCGTAGGGATTTTATCAGCCATTTAAGAGGATGTGTGGAGTGGTATCACCTCAGCCGAGGAAGAATTCCTCTATCACCTTCCACGTACGAAACAAACGAGCTCAATATCGATATGTAATTGTGTAACTGTCGATGTTTTCCCCGTAATTTCTGTTTTCTGTTGTTTGTCAGCTGCTCCCTGTTACTTATTTTTACATGTTGTTTAAACCTAACGTAACAGTATGTGCCATACGTTAAATAAAGAAATAAATATAACAGTTGATATTTGCCCTTACAAGATTCTTCCTTCACCAGGTTTACTTCTTCTATAAAAAAGTTATTGCCGACCTTTGTCTCAATAACTTAACTATCGACCCCTCTTTGTCGTCCACCAATCCTTTGATTTTAGCTTCGCTTTGTTCTATCAATAACAGGCAAGAAGTAATTGGAAAAATTTAAAACAAAACCAGTTGTTTAAGAAACCCATAACAGATACATCTTAGCATTTTTTACAATCATTCTGTATACACTGTAACCGATAATATTGTTATTATAAAATCATTATCTAATTAACAATATATTAACTAAATTGTAAGGTTCATAAAGTTTCATTTTACAATTACTAAGTCGCATGTATTTTGTAAGAGTTGTGAGAACCAGGAAATCCTGTGAAACGGAAACCTAAAGAAGATACAACTTGATTGCCTGGTAGTGACGAAACAATTACCACACATAGAGGTCGGCTAAAATTTGTATTATTTTACAAAAAAGTTATATCAGTGCTACTATATAAAAGTAGGTAATATAATTTTCTTATGACAACGTAATAAAATCTTAGGTAAATCATGACTGTATTTATCGAGAATGCGATGGAATTTTCAATTTTTCCTTTAAATTAGTTTGATTATCTTAATATGGGAAGAAACAAATATTGCAATATTTATATGCAAGTTTGTTAAGAATGTAAGATTTGCAGATCTCCTGTGAAGCAACTGAATAGTAAAAAGATAACCCTAAATGCTTTATTAATTTATTACTATTTTAAATCGCATTTATAATAAAACCCCTTTTTCGACTTGTCTTATCAACCTTCTGAAAAGCAAGTCATGCGTTTTAAGAATCCCTGACGATATTTCACTAATTTTTAAAATTTCAGATGGCCGTTACCAAAATAACAAATTTTACCCTGGTTTATGTCACTATATTGGGTTAGTCAAAAAAAATATTAATTTTTTATTTTAACTGGAAAGTCCTGTATATTTTTGAAGATTCAAATATTTCCTTAAAAGACAAATTCAATGATATAGTGTTTAGTTGATTTATTTGTGAAAATAATAGATTTATAGAAACAAAATTAAATTATTCATTGATTTTTTGAAAATAGAACGGTAAGAAAACACCTTTGGAATCAGCTAGGTATTGTCAGATGACAAATAGACAGTTATCAAATCTTCATTCGGAAGCATTCAAAAACTAAAAATTAGGATGGTAGTTTTAACTGAAAGAGGAAAAATTGAGATTTTATGACGGTGGGATATGGTGGCCGCAAGAGAATACAACAGGAAGTAATGATGTGAGTTATTCATTGAGACCTATACTAATCGGCCTGCAATAACCCAGTCATTTGTAACTGGTAAAGAAATTCAACGAAACGGGAATAGTAAAAGACAAACACAAGTCAGGTAGACCAAAAATAGCTATTGGTGGAGATAAGGCCTGACTATTTTAATTGACCTACAAGATAATCCAAATCGATCACTTCGACAGTTTGGCTAACAGCACAATGTGTGTCACCAGTCAGTTAAAAATTTATTTGAAAGAAAAAGATTCGCCTTTACAAGATCCAGCCAGTTCAGGGAGATGACTTCGATAGACGAAATGAGTTGATGATCCTGATCCTTATTTTGCCCATAACATTGTTTTTTCTGATGAAGCTACCTTTAACTAGTAAAAATAGAGACACCAAATTTTAGGTGTATCCTAATAAATCTATTTTTTCATATAATTTAAGTTTTTAAACCCCATTAAGGGGCGACGCTGGGGAGTTGAGGTCAAAAATGCAACACTATGCCGTGCGGAACCTCATTTTAAAAGTTTTCAAAAACATTTTTTTAACGTAAACCTGAGGTTCGTCTCTTAATTCGTCTTTAAATGGCAAGCCTTTAAAAATTAAATATTGTAAAAATAAAGTAAAAATTTAAATACCTTTATTTTTCTTATTGCTTTAAAAGTGATTCAAAATGACCACCATGAACTTCCTGGCAGTAATAGGATCGATTTTGGAACTCACTTCTTACATTTTCTCACAAATGTGACAAGTGGGTTCAAAAATCGACTTTATTACTGCCAAGAAAATCATAATGGTTATTTTGAACAACTTTTAAAGTAATTGGTGACTCAAATTAAGGAAGCCAGCAGCAATCAGCTGATTTTTAACGGGGAAGAAAGGCTTACTTGACGTCAAAATTGACAAAGATGCCAAATAACACGATAATGAAGACAAGGAAGAAACGAAAACATTCTCAGTTATAGTAGTTAGCAAATCGACTGAAGGGGACGCCACATTCTTAATTTGAGAAATAAAGGTATTTAAATTTTTACTTTTTTCACGATTTCTTATTTTTAAAGGCTTGCCATTTAAAAATGAATTAAGATACGGACCTCGGATTTGCGTTCAAATGTTTTTTTCGAAGACTTTTAAAATGAGGGACAACACAGCATAGGGTTGCATTAAAAAAAATTGTCCTCAACTCCCTCGCGCCGCCCCTCAAGGGGGTTCAAGAAGTTAAATTACATAAAAACGTATATTTATTAACGAATAAGATACACCTAAAATTTGGAAATTTGGTTATCTTTACTAATAGCGAAGATATTTGCCTATACTAAGACTTTTCGCACACCCTGTATAAAAAAATAGTCAGCATTAGAACTCCAGCAATTAATTCCGGAGACATTAAACTTAGCCCCTAGACTACACCTTTATTATTCTAAAGAAGTTTTTTTTATTTATATATGAAAAAAGTATTTTGCGAAAAAATGTACTTTTAAAAAAAGTATTTTCGAAATAAGTTTTTTTAATTTTGGATTTCGAAAAAAGTTGACGTAGATCCCATCAGAACTAAACTTTTCTGCTGCCGCCACTGCAAATTGCAAGTATAATACATAATTGAAGAGAAATGATGTGAAAAGCATTAAGAAATATTTTACCTCGTGCAATACATAACAACGTACCGCCTAATTTTCGGGTTTAATTTAGGTCTGCTCTCATTTTTAATTACAACGTTAATTCTTATTGTTGCGTGAAACATTACGAAATTAATTCATCATTAATTAGTTTTCAATTATAGCGTAACCACAAAAATCTAAATTTACATATCAAAGGATATACGTAAGATTAATTGCTGATATCATTTATTTGAAGTAGGTAAGCGCTTTAATTGCTCTGAAATTTATAAATAGAGGCGGATGTCTTACATTGTATTTGTTGCAAATTTTACTTTCCTATAGAATCAGCTGAATAAGAAAACCTTGTTATGTAAATTTTACGGAGTTGGTAATAAACAAAAAAAGTCGCTATAAAACATTCTTATAATGCATCGCAAGAAAAACGTCCGTAGTTGAAATTTTAGGGTTTTTACATTGTGACTTTCCTCCTGTATAATATTAAAAAATGTTTAATAGGTGAAGACGATTTCCCGCAACTGAATCTAGAAAAAATAAAGCTTTAAGTTTCGAAAACCTTATATAAATCGCTTAAGAAATCCCTCAGCTACAGACATTTAAAAATGACCCTCAAAAAAATATGTGCCAAGTCGTCTTATACAAGCTGTTTATTTCTTCTTCTTCCAGTCATCAATTGGTTGCACGCAACCCTACCTTTGTACGTCTCTGTCTAAGCACCTTACAGATTTTTAGTGTTTATTTCTGCTCATTTATCCTAATGATGGCTACGGCTGTTCAGGTACTTCCATCATCGCATAGGTTGTAAATTACTCGCCTATCCTTAAACTATATACCTGTCTCTCTTACTATGCTAAACATTTTTTAATCTGAGCAACTTTAAATGTACAACGTCACTAGCCACGTTCATGCCAATAGAAATAAAAGTTCAGGTGTAAAGCCAAAATCTGGAGATTACTGTCTTGGTTTAGATAATTTACAGATAGTAACCCTAGTTACAGCGAAAGAGCCCATAGCTTAGTTTATTTCATGGGAGTCCAAATATACAATGTCAGAAGAAAAAGTAAAAATAAGAGTACAATACGAGTACAAATAAGTATAAAGCATATTTATTATTCATACAAAATCGGTAGGTATACTCGTATTAGTTCCGATTATATACAACAAAAGGTACTTGTTGCAAGTATTCTAAAAAAAAATAATGTGTTGAAAACTGTACTTACTCCTGGTTCAAGTGACAGCGCCATAAGCCCAAAATGGAAGAGGTACAGCCATAGTAGACCTGAAAAAAATAAACACATTAAGACATAAAAAATGTACATTTCAAATTTAATACAAATTTACAGTTACCAAAACCAAAACATTACTGAGTATTTTTAAAAACCAACTAGTTATAGATCACTGAAGTGTATTAGATCTAATATTTGGTATACTCTTACGTAATTTTTAAAACTAATTTGCATTTTCGCAATTCCAGAAGCTTGGTCATGTCATAATCTCATCTCATATTTAAATTCGGTAGATGGTAATGGCATATAATTTCACGAAATAATACACTCACATTAAAATAAAATTCAATTAATTAATTATTTTTTGTTCTTGACATTTCTTTCAAACAAAGGCAAGCTATAATAATTTCCCTTTGATTCTCCGATAAGAAAAAATGCCATAATTAAGTATTCCACAACACCATCATTTTTAATAAAAATATATTCTTTGTAAAGCCAGTAAAACAAAATCGTTATATAAAGGTAATCTGTGGATCCACCGCGTGATTTAGCAACATATTTAACGATTCTTAAAGGTCAGTTAGAGGAAGTTTGACGTGATTTCGATCAGCAACTAACTAGGTATTTATTGATAAATAAATCTGAATTTTTTAAGTTCTTCACTTAAACAGGTAGAAATAAAGGATACAGAGTCTAACAGAAACCTGCTAAAAATGTACGTGTATAGATTCTTTACAGTGGAATTCTATATTAGAAGCTCTGCAAGTCAACTTTCAGATGCAAGTATTTCAGAACATTGCTTAATGCATTTAATAAGAAATACTGTAGCACCATTGTACCTATTTTTTGTAGCTAATATCTTTAATTTCGTATTTAACTATTTTTGACGTAAAATCAGTACAAAAGAGAGAAAATGGCGATTTTTGTTTTTTTATCTGGGTTAGCTCACGTAGACTTCAAGCCTAAGTACTGACATACTGTGGGCATCCGAAGAGAAGGGAGTTGTAATCTATTTACACGGGATTTAAAGGATCTTGGGGTACGGAAAAGAAAAAATCTGCAGGCAATTTGTTCTATTAGCAAGAGCAGCGGTTCCCAACCTGTGGTACATGTACATAGCACCGGTGGTACATCCAATTATTCCCGGTGGTACGCTAAACAAGAGATAAAACAAGGCATAAAATAAACACCAACCAAAAACAGACAAACTAAAATATTCCAAAAAAACGCGACAAATTTTATAACTATACTGAAGAAATCATATAATCCATGTAACAAAACTAGGAAAAATGAAAAATATTTTTAAAACCCTTTGTTAAAATTTTATTTTATCCCCTGGTAAAAATTTACATTTTACGTAAATTGCAATTATTCTGAATTACCTAGAAGGGCCTAGGTAGGTATTCTAATTAGGTGGCACCTAAAATTACGAAACGTTTTTGGTGGAACGCCATTAAAAAAGGTCGGAACCGCTGATCTAGAGACCCTAGGTAATAGTAATAATCTTCCATAAAAGGGTACGCCGGCCTTGCTCGAGGGCGAAAACTTAAGTTATAAAAAGATATTTTAATTTTAAACGTCATTTCATAAAATTAAATTTCTTCCTGGAATTTTTCCATCACAATATACTTGACAACTGGGCTAAAATGTCTTATATAACTTTAACGCATCAGCATCCACCTAGGGTGGGTAATTCTTGAAGCAAAGTTACCGATTTCCAAGTAGTTAACATTCTTGGGAATTATTGTCAAAAATTTAATTTACTGCTTTTTTTCATTGATTTTAAAAAAATACGGAATAGAGTGGTCTAAATTATCATGAAAGGTTTTATTAAAGATTTATTGGAATTAAATTTTAGCCGACTTTAAACGAGAATTGTGTGAACTATTATCTTTATTGATAAAGTCAAAAAGTATATGAATTTTTTTTTTTGCGCCAGATTAGTTAATTTTTATCTATTATTTGTAGCAATACAAGTTGTTTTCTCTCAAGTGAGATATAGTGTAGGATAGATGTTCTTAGGGAAAAACAAGCTTGGTTTAATAAGGAATAATTATCTTCTATATACAGGGTGGGTAAACGAAAACGAAACGTCGGCCTTTTTGGGGTGTTTACTATTTGTCATAAAAAAAAACGCTCGGGCACGTCGATTTTGTTTTCGAAAGGAACATTTTTTGAGCACATGCTCGCTCAAACCCCTACCTGCAACCCCTTGGCCATGGTGGGCTTCACCCCTAAAATCTTAAATTGAAAGAGGGGTCGTTTGAAAGGTCTTTCGATTCTCTTTATTACCATATCTAGTGTATCCCCTTTCACTTTAGCGATTTCTAAATTATTTAATTTTAGTTTTGGGTAATTTATTTTTCATTCTATAAATTAAACCAATTTTAATTTAAACCCTTCGGAATAAATAACTTAATAAAATTTCGTTCTAGATCAACTTTTGCTTTAATACCCTTATGGATTTCAATTAAAATTGGTTAAACTTACAGAATAAAAAATAAATAATTGCCCAAACACGCCAAATAATTTGAAAAACGCTGAAGTAAAAGGGCATAAACTAGGTATGGTAATAAAGAGACTCGAAACATCTTTCAAATAAGGTGCAACTCGACCCCCCCCCCCATCCATTGAAGATTTTCGGGGTGAAACCCACCCTGGCCAAAGGGTTGCAGGTAGGGGTTTAAGTATGTGCTCAAAATGTTTCCCCCTTGAAAACAAAATCAACATGTTCCAGCGTTTTTTTCATAACAGATAATAAACATCCGAAAAGGCCGACGTTTCCTTTTCGTTAAGCCACCTTGTATATAAAATAAGACACTGATTGTCTGAATGATTGACTGCCATATTAACACACAGGCCACACCGTTGGTTCTAGAAACTTAAAATTTTGCACAGAGGTTTATTATATAACGCTTCAAAATTCAACTCCTAAGGGGGTGAAACAGGGGTTTGCATGAAGAAAACATATTAGATGGTCCTAATAACTCGAAACTTCATAGAAGTACTCTCAAAAATAAATATTCAAACAAGTGTTTTATAGTTTTTATAAATCAACCCAAAAGGGGGAAAAATAGGGGTTCAAGGTTTGTAATGGGGTAAAATCGTTATACCGTTCTATTACCTTGAAACTATGTAAAAGTTTTTTTAAAGCCCCATTGATAGCTTAACAAAAGTTTCTTCGAAACCTTACTCTAATTCTAATTCATTGTTTTGAAAAATCCAATGTATTACACGAACTAATTAATTTTTACTTAAAAATCAGAGAAGTTGTCTCTGTTAGTACTTTTTTTCTGTTCAATTATTTTAGAAATAAATCACCGCACAAAAATTTTAATAAACAATGGCTAAACCCCCATTATGTGAATAAAAACACTAATTAAGCTGAAAATAAATTATACATTTATTAAATACCGGAAAAACAGAATTAAGCCAAGTGAATGACACACATTGTTTAAAAGTTATTATGGTAAGTAATTTACCTTCACTTTGGTTCAATTCCCCTATTAATTGCTAAATTTTATTGCCGTGATCATAACTTTTTTTTTAAATTGCGATTTCTTTTAACATATTAAATAAACGCCATGGAACAATAAAATATCTATTTATTACTGGGTGGTACTAGCAGTTTCCCTGCG
This sequence comes from Philopedon plagiatum, assembly GCA_963971165.1. Classification (NCBI taxonomy): domain Eukaryota; kingdom Metazoa; phylum Arthropoda; class Insecta; order Coleoptera; family Curculionidae; genus Philopedon; species Philopedon plagiatum. The sequence continues at coordinate 24,453,328 of OZ020190.1, forward strand.
TCCAACGTGTGGCTAACGGTCCACTTTTATAAAAAAAAACTTTTTACATAAATCATGTTTATCACAAAAGAACAAAATGACATTTTGATAAAAATTTAGATAATACTACTCTCGTTAATACTGAGCTTTATCCCTTCCATTTTGTTTTGGTTTGTCCTTTGTCTAAAACATCGCACAGTGGTTCCGGCAATATGTTTAACTCAAAATATTTATTATCAGGGATCTGTCAGGCAGACATTGCTTTGGGTTAAAAAAAACAAATTTACTGTAATGTCCTAAAGATTAATTAATAAATCCCCCTTTTTTGTGTTTCACGGAAAAATGTATATAACCTACTTTTACATAGTCTCCTTTTTATGAGGATATATAATTTTTATCCAGCTCTCGCCTGCTTGTCAAGTTATAATAGTATATGCAAAAATTGAGAATAAATTCTCTAACCACCTGAAAATTCCTTATACAATAAGGATTTCAACAAATGATGGTAAAACAGCTATTCTCCGGGCTATATGCCCCTCCGAGCGCTGAATTACATACCAAAATTTGCCGTATTTTCTTCTAACACAGTTAGATAAGAAAATACTGTTTCAAATGCAAAAAACTACCAGGAAGAAGGAAGCTTTTTCTTTAGTTAGAATGTCGTCACCTGCAGACCGGTTTCGAACTCTTTGGTTCTCATCAGTACAGGATAGACGAACATACCAACCTTCCGAAAAAGTAATCCCTTAAAGCTACAACTGTCGTACTGCATAAGCAGTGAGACACAGGCAGCGCCATCCATTAGCAGTTTCAAGCATTCAGAGTAGAGTTTACCGTAAGGTAAAATTTTCAAACGTATGAATGAAAGTCTACTTGTCAGGGGTACATATAAATATGCAAAAATTGAGAATAAATTCTCTAACCACCTGAAAATTCCTTATACAATAAGGATTTCAACAAATGATGGTAAAACAGCTATTTTCCGGGCTATAGCTGAGAATAGCTGTTTTACCATCATTTGTTGAAATCCTTATTGTATAAGGAATTTTCAGGTGGTTAGAGAATTTATTCTCAATTTTTGCATATTTATATGTACCCCTGACAAGTAGACTTTCATTCATACGTTTGAAAATTTTACCTTACGGTAAACTCTACTCTGAATGCTTGAAACTGCTAATGGATGGCGCTGCCTGTGTCTCACTGCTTATGCAGTACGACAGTTGTAGCTTTAAGGGATTACTTTTTCGGAAGGTTGGTATGTTCGTCTATCCTGTACTGATGAGAACCAACGAGTTCGAAACCGGTCTGCAGGTGACGACATTCTAACTAAAGAAAAAGCTTCCTTCTTCCTGGTAGTTTCTTGCATTTGAAACAGTATTTTCTTATCTAACTGTGTTAGAAGAAAATACGGCAAATTTTGGTATGTAATTCAGCGCTCGGAGGGGCATATAGCCCGGAGAATAGCTGTTTTACCATCATTTGTTGAAATCCTTATTGTATAAGGAATTTTCAGGTGGTTAGAGAATTTATTCTCAATTTTTGCATATTTATATGTACCCCTGACAAGTAGACTTTCATTCATACGTTTATAATAGTATAATGACATTTTTTCGGTCATCTTTACAGCTCGGTGGATCGAAAACGGCTCAACTGATTTAAACAAAATTTTGGTTTTTAAAGAGACAATTTATTGAAAGGTAGCTACGAGGATCGCTTTACCCTAATAAGAACCACATCGTCTTATCCAGGGGGAAAAGAAAGCTGTGCAAAAAAGTAAAACTTTAACCACGTAGCATTTCTCGAGATATTTCTTTGTCAAATTTTCTTATTTACATTATGTGGGAGCTTGGATTGAATTAATATCTCGGGGCAATTATTTTTTTTATTTTAGGTATAGGTAGGGTATCAAATAAAGTCCACAAAATGGAGAATACTTATTACTTACTTATATATAATTTCCTTATTTAATATAACTCTTGTTAAGAAAAATTTAAAACAAAGTTATTAAAAACTATGCCTTTTTCCTACACTTTGTAAAATGAGGGTAGAACAACTCTGACAAAAATCAAGGGTTTATATAGTGATGTACACGGCAGAAAAAATTATAATAAAAAGTTGTATTACGAAACAGTTATTACGCTAACGGGACTCACACTTCACCATTTTTTTACAGGGTTTGTTTACAATGACCCTTTTTTAAGTACATTTATTAATTTTCCAAAAATATTACTTGGAATTTACACTCTCCATAATATAGTCGGAACCCCAGTTCCGACGCAATTCCTAATTTGGGTTATTGTCTTCTTTCGTTTCGTTTCTTTTATAGTAAAAAATAGCCTGTGCTTATTTTAAAAACGTACTCTTTAATTACCTATATTAATTTTTTGTTTTTCGCACCCACCATTTCCTTTATCCTTTCTTACAGGGTTTAATTTTTAATTTTCATTCTTTTACTCATTCATAGTAATACTTGTCTTGAAAATGCCCTCTTTTTTATAGCTGCAGCAATGTTTTTTTTTGGGCCAGGTTTCTTTCTGTGTCTCAAACAACCCCTAATTTGGAAAACCGTTTGCTTCCCTTTTCTTGTCTTTTTACATCAGCCTTTTCTTAACAATAAGCAGTGAATTCACTTTTGGGTCATGCCATTACAAATCTTTTAAAATTCTCAAGTAAACTGCTTCAAATAAAAGTAACTTTTAACGATTCTACTAGTTATCCATTGCTGTCAGCGGGCTAATCCGGTGCTCCATACCAAATATCTAACTTCTTAGCTCAATTTTATATTTATTAAACCCCATTGGCTAATGTCTTATATACAAACGTTAACTACTTGTAATAAATAATATCTTCGTGCTTCTTCTATTTAACTGTTTAAGTTCCTTTTTTCGCATGGCTAGAAATGTATCACTACCAATTCCGTTATTTCATTATATCATCTGTCATATTTCCAAGGCTTACTTTGTTTCTGTACAACTTTCTCATTACTTTTTTTAATATATTTTTGTCTCTGTATCGATTGAAGCTCAGTTGGATATTTTTTATTTTATTAATTAATTGTATGTTTGGCAAATCAGTTTTCATACTATTCGACTGAAATTAGATTCCACGTCAAAACAGCACGTACTTGATTAAAAACTGACTTTTATTAAGTAGCTGATATATTAAAGAATTGTTACCCGGAACTATATTTTTTGCTATTTTCTATGGTCGAAATCAACGTAAAATGAATTTTAATTTTATAGCAATGACAAGCAATACATACATTTGTGAATCAAGAGAAATGTGCCCATCCACTCGTATTATTTCTGGTTATTCGCCAAATCTTTTTTTTACTATTTTTAAAATATGCTTCAACTCATGATTTTTATTACTTTAGTAGGTACATTATACTTTCATGCAGTAATTTAATTTTAACGCCCAAAATTAATTATACAGCGTGGGTACAAAATCCTTTTACCAGTATTAATTTCAAAAATGCTGAAACTTTCAAATTTTGTTATGTAAATCATAAGGCACAGTTACTAATGAAACGGTTACAAAAACATGAACGTTGCTTGCAAATTATAAAGATTACCATCAGATAAACTGTTATTGGTATCTCTAAGTAAATCTGAAATATCAAATGCTAATAAATTTAATTATTTGATGGGTCCACGCAAGTTGAATTACTTTCAATTTCTAATAAATTGATAAAATCACTCAGTTATTATGAAATAAAATAATTGATAATGGTATACAAATGTATATTATTTTACTTTAATATAATTGTAGCCGAAAATTGTTACGTTAACTGATAAATAGGTAATGCTTCAATATTAAAAAAGCGGACATTATTGTTGGTTCTCTAAAACAGTTTAAAGCACATAATAGTCTTCAGTGCAAGTGTAGTTAGGCGTGGTGATTGAAGTTTTGTGTATGCTAATTAAAATTTTAAACCGAGGTACACTAAAAAGGTCTAAAACCTAGTACTAGTTTAAATTTATATCTTCTAGTTGATATGTTAAAATTTAACAAGTTTCTGTGAGTGTAAATACGTCATCATTAACCCAACAATTTCAGAAAACTATAATGCTTGTTTATTTTATCAAAAAGTAGGGACACTTACGTTTTAAAAATAATACCTATTCTTTAAATCTTCCCTTCGACTATTTTTACAGATGACCATTATTTCCGTAAAATTGTTAATAACATTTTGGCACAATTGGGAATATGCATATAACTCAAATAAATATGAAATATTTTTTGTTATATTCCCTACATACACTAAATATTTGTGGTGATTGTTTTTATCAATTTATTTTGGTCTTTATTAACAAAAAAAGAGGATTTTGTACTGAAAATTTTCGGGCGAATTTCGATCCCATTGGCTGTGTCGTCAAAAGTGGTTTTATGACTCATAATGAGTACATAGCGAATTTCAGTGTTGTAGGGTCATCGAAAAATCAATAAAAAAGGCATTTAATGCGAAACTCGTCCAATGAAATATCCCTGAACTTAAAGTAGAAGGTTCCTAAAATCTTATTCATGTATATTTCAATCCGAGACGATCCAGAACCTTCCAATCTTGCAACAAAAACTGGCATTTTTGCGAAATTTTCATACACCATATCTTATCAATTTCGAGCAGATAAATTGCAATTCTTTGTTTTTATGGCGATATTCGAAAATTCAACAATATTCAAATTTTGCATGTCCCCGATGCAAATAAACCTATTTATTTCTAACTTTAACGAAAAAATAAGCGATTTAATTTAGTGGGAGGTATTCTTTGATAATTAAACGATAAAATAAACCCCAAAAAGAATCACTGAATAAGAAAAATAGTGTGGAATAATGTCGGTTAAAAATAGGATTTGTCGCAAAAATATCAAGGAAATTCGGTTTTAACCCCTTAAATACGCTCCTGAATGCCCCATTCAATATTCGTTTTAAAGTGTGATTATCCCTTTACAAGATAGTGTTGAAAAATTGGGAAAAAATAAATTAAATAGGAAAAGAGAGAGTGATTCAAATGTACCGATGTCGAGGGCAGAAAAAGTAAAAAAATCGAAATTTAATCGGCGACCGCTCCCTTTCTTTAAAGAATGAAGAAACTAAAAAATATGGATATCCGGTACTTTGAGAAGCTCTTTTGCGATAACGCATATGGGGATTTTAATTTGAACCATTTTGACCCCACAAAAAATTAAAGACCGTGAAATATTTGGGTCAAAATTCGAAATTTCCAGTTTTTCCCAAATATATCCATTTTCCAGTGATATTAGGTTTAGGGATGTATCGTAAAAAGAAAGTCGGTATTTGAAATTTTAATATTTCACTTATGAATTCGTTTTTCGATCCGACGTTTTGTTTTCGAGTTATTAGGTACCAAAGAAGGGTCTGCAAATGGCATCTTTCGACCTAAAACAATTCAAAAGAATTACTTGCCATTTTCCGATCCTCACCAGTTTCAATAGAGTTCTGAAGCTCCGGGTGCTCTACAACCTCCGAAAATTTATAACGATTTAATTCACTTTTGCGACCTGTACCCGATTTCAACGGAAATCGAGGAAATTTCTACATTGACGTTTAATAGCTCCAAAACGAAACATCCTGTATAATAACTGAATTTTTTACCGAAGCTAGTTGCACTATTCCTCTATCAACTCCAAAAATTCGATTCCTTCCGCTCTGACTGTAACGTCACTTCCTAACCTCACTTCCTGACTTCACTTCCTGACGTCACTTTTCACCAAGGACAAATGGCTGCTTTTTAAATTGTAATAAATTATACCGAAAAGTAAAGCTTTTTTGTAGTTAAATTATCCTAGTAATTTTCTTTAAAATAATTTTTTTGGGTTGTAATGACTTCCTTAACTGATTTATGCAATAAAAAAGTATGTCCACATTCCTTGTTATATATTACGATTTAGGGGTACTCACTTGATGCCAATGGTGCTAATAATTTCAATAGAAAACCCCTAGATGTAAATTAAATTTATTAAATGTTTATATGAATCGTACAACTTGTAAACTATTGATTTTAGTATTATTATACTCCAATTAGAATAAGAACCTGCTAACGAAGTGCAAATTTCTGCTTGGTAATGCAGATGTAGTGTAAAAAACTAATTAGGTAATAATGTACCAACTAAATTAGGCGTAACAAGAACACGCTTTTCATATGAACGAAATGTGTTAAAAAAGTGATCACATTTTAATTTTGTTATACCTAACATTTATTTTTGAGACGTGCATGCCTCATTGATTATAAATTAAAATTAATTAACACGCTGGCTATCATTAGACAATGAGTCGAAACAACTGATCTATTATTAATTGCAAACCGTAACTAAAGATAACGTTTCTATCATTGACCTTCAGGAAGAGGAGATGCAGCCGTTCATTCATAACAAGCCTTCTGTTTTGTTACATACATTGTGCGTGTGTCGGATAAGGCCCAACCGCTCTAATTCTGTCTTGGAGTGCCATCGTAATGGCTTTCCGGGTCGTCTGTGTTCCACCAAGCAAACCTCTGAAAAGACAGCTCCAGATGAAAAGAATACATTTTTCCAGACAGATGGCACTGACGCATCATTCCGCAATGTTTGTCAGAACAAAACAAAAATTCGTAAAATATCACTACACACGCAAATTCATTAAATTTTTCAATGAACCAAACGGAGTCACGTAAAGCGCCGTTGCCACTCTCACTCTAAATGTCGCCACCGTTCAATAAAAATGAATTACTAAACATTTATTATTACGAAAAATAATGGTATATTGGTATACAACATATATTAATCCTTAGTCAAATCTTTAGCCTGTGCTATTTACGATTATAGATAATTATGATTATAAAAAGCAGGTGGGGGACCATATCGTTTGCAGGGTTATAGATAACTTGCAAATTCCTAATTGCTCTAAAATGTATACAGGGTAGCTAAAAGACGTATATATATATATATATATATATATATATATATATATATATATATATATATATATATATACATATCGAAAAAACAGTAACTCTTTATCTAACTCTAAAAAAATAAACAAATGGATTGTTTACCATTTTTAACTACAGTAAAATGTTCGTTTACGTAAAAAACACCAATTTTAATTCACTAAAGCCGATCTCGGTATGATGATATATGAATACGAGACACATAAAGAGATATGGGTAATTAGGTCATTAAATATTGTCATATTTACTACTTACCGAGGAAGTTTCGGATAAACTGGTTCAAGCCCTATTCCGGTATTACTTTTCGATAGGCCATTTATTCTGCGTTGCTACCTGTTAAAACCTTGTTAATCCACAAACTATTGCCACTACACAGCTTCAGATCAAAATGGGACACGGAAGCGGAAGTCGGACGCGAACGTATACCGAACGCTCACCTAACTCACCGGAGCTGCACGAAGCGAGCCGAACAGGCCAGAGATGACTTGTGGCAACTAGAGGGGAGAATTATCACAAGTAGTCCGATTATTAACGATTATTATTATTTTTTAGTAACACTAGGACAATAATGGTAAGAAGTCCATCACTTGCACTAAGTAAACGACTTTATAACGGTTAGTTATAATTATTAGCAACAAGATATTATTTACCGTAAATTAAAGATTTTCCAGCCCAACCCAAGCAAGCCCTAAATAAAAAATTTCTTATGACAATAAGAGAAATGTTAGCAACACAGTTTTTCTCAATGTAAAAAGTTTGATAAACGGCTTATTGTTTTTTAAAACTGGTAAAACAACAAATTTTTTTACAATTCTCGTCTGGTCTTTTGTTAATTATTCTTATGTTCATAATTTTTTTTACAAATAAAAACGAACGCACTATTTTTTAAAGTTACTTAGCTCCTGAAAAATATCCGTTAAATAATAAACGGTAATTATGTCACAAATCACGATCTCACAGACTTATAAACTAAAAACACAGTCATTAATAACTTTCGATTTCATACTTAAATGTTTTAATCAATTCAAAATCTGTTGCTTGACAGCTGACCTGTTAAACAAGATAATACCCCGTAATATAATTATAACGGCTATCCGAAAACCAAAAGAGGTATGATATTATTTTAATACATTCCAAGTTACGAAAGAAAAAGGATGTTTTAGTAATTCATTTAAATAAATACCTACCATTTAGACATTAAACGGGAGCGTGATTATTAATGATGTTACGTTTATAGTAGCTTAGGAATTTGTGAATAAATAGTTTAGAAAAAAAAATCTGTTAAATAACGTTACTAATGAAAAAATGATTTATGATTTATTGACATTTAGTATGGTTGATGTTTATGTATAGTGAGCCTGCGAATTTTAGAACGATTTGTACTAGAAACATATTATTTAGATTGAATCAGTGACTAGCTGGATCAGGGTCGCTAAGGTTTTTACCTCTCTTACTCTGGAAAAACCTATTATGGTCTTACAGATATTTTTAATGTAGACGCCACTTGAGAATATTTTTTAATAGAAAAGTGTCTTCTGTTTTAAAGGTCTGTGCAGGCACGTAAGGTATCCGTAAGTTTCAGGAATAGCATAATCAAACGCATGCAGAAGGATCTCCATCAAAATGCTTCCAGAGGGATGCTTTTCTAAAATATCTAACTGCGGAGCTTAATATTTCCAAGTCGGTATACCTATAAGTTTTTGGAATTGACTTTCTGGGAAAGACCGCGTCTGTATTTTTTTTAATCTGAAATAGCCCACCTAGACTTCAAGCTTAAAACATAAGTACTAACGTACCGTGGGCATCTGAAGAGAAGAGAAATGCAATCTATTAACACGGGATTTAAAGGATTAGAGGTTGGGAAAGATCTGCAGGTAATTTGTTCCATAATCTGGAGATCCTAGGTATGAATGAGCGAGAAAAGTAGGCTCTTGTAGCTGAATAGTAAAGGGATGCATACGTAATGCACCGCTTGTAGTTCTGTTAGGAACAGTCAATGGGGGCATTAGAGCGGCTAGTCCTTCCGAGCAAAATCCGTGGAAGTATCGTAGAAAAGGGATAAATCTTCTGCCTTTTGCAGGCAAGTTGTTTCATAATCGGGGCCTTTATTCCCTGGACTTTTATATTATGTAGTTGAACAATAAAATATTAAAGGGATGCATAGCATAGGTGACGTGCTTATAGCTTAGATCGAATAACAAAACATTGATACTTAAGTTAGAAATAGCTAATATATATATATATATATATATATATATATATATATATATATATATATATATATATATATATGATTATATATATATATATATATATATATATATATATATATATATATATATATATATATATATATATATATATATATATATATATATATATATATATATATATATATATATATATATATATATATATATATATATATATATATATATATATATATATATATTTCAGGGTTCTTGGGTTTTTGGATCCCGGGGAAAAAATTATTTGTTGATATCCTTCGTTGAGCGCACTCCTTTACTGATCTTCCTCAAAAGGCTTAAACAGAGACACATGTCGGGGACTACTTTCAAACTAAACAAATTTTATTCATGCTGAAAATATCATCAAGGAACCAGACTTCGTAAAGCCGCGATTCAATAAATTAACTAGGAAATTATTAGGCTAATTAAATAAGTAGGATAAATAATTATGCTGGGTTTTCCCTAAAAAGGAACAATACTGAGACACTTATACGTGAAATTATTGGTTAGCATCACCTCCATTCAAAATATATAAAAAAATCATTGTCAAATTTGTTCCTACTTACCATTTAGAGTTCCTAACAAAGATTCATCTGTAGAAACAGGAGGGATGAAACCAGATGTTAGTCTCCTCTAAGAAATTCAGATTCAGTCGCCCGGGTCGATGCGAAAGGTACCTGTGTGCATTCAGCCTAAAGATTAATGGCGTTGTGAAAATCTTTTCACCTCTTCGTCCAACTCTTGTATCTTTTTGGCGGGCCACGAGAGTGTCAGTATGTAGATGGTATTTAGTATTAGATTGGACAGAATATGGTGCGATTGGTATCAATTACTACATAGGCCGACCTGTTAAATAGAAATATTTTTTTATTCAACCGTTTAAAGGTAACACCAGTGAGATGTAGTTAATAATAAGAAGCATATTATTATTGTTATTACGTTATTGTATCTTATACGTATGATTTAAACGTACTATAAGAAAATTCACAAATCGACTCATTATTTTAGTACTGGTGTAAAATATGCCGAGTTTTTTTATTTTCTTGAATAATTTTCTCGTTTAATATACAGTATGTCTACGGATTGAGATAAAAAGAGGAACAAATTTTTATTTTTCATTTTTTGACAAAATGGTATTTTTCATGAAGATTTTTGCTTGTGGTAGAAATAAGATTGGCATAGAGTCATTTTTACTTTCCATGTACAGGGCAGGCCGTTAAAAAAATGCAAAAATCTGAAATTGGTTTAAGAGATTACCACTATTTTTCATTCTAGAGGAAAACCATAAATAAAAGAGTTGTTTTGAATTTAAAAGTAAGTCTAAATCCAAGATTTGAGTTGCTTATTCACAAATTTACGAGAAAAAATATCTAAGCTGTTAGGGAATAATTTTTATTTAACTACAGCGAAACTAAGATATTTATTTGATTCACGTACCTAACTATGTATGTATATTGTATATCTTGGTCAGCGTTAGTTTTCAATTGTTCTAAAACTTAAATTATCTTGTAGTTCTCGGTAGTCAAGTTTTTGTAATAAACATCTTGACAACCTTCCTTCTGATAATAACTTTACTTGTTGACAGTATCAACAGAGAAAACTTAGACAGAGAGAATAATATCTCTTCTTCCGGCCAGCTCGACAACGCGATGGCCTTCAAACGGCAACACCCCGAGATTGGCGCATACGATTCTCACCATGGATTTATTAAGAATGGATACGGGATGATTTAACATTCTTTGAAGCCAAAACAAACCATTCTAAACGACACTGTAAACACAATTGTAAACATTGGCCACATCTTATTTTACCTTGTATTTTTGTACAAAAAATACGTTAGAAGCATCACAAGATTTACTAAAAGTGATAAAAGCCCTAAAATATTTTATTTTTCTGCTAAATAATAATAAATTTAAGTTAAAAAGGATTTATTATTTATAGGTTATGTTATTTCTAAAGGTGTTTATTTAAAGTCGCTCCGAGTCATTTATAAATCTATAAATCGCACTGTTTCTTTCCTAGTTCATTAGACAAAGACGTACGTGTAACCGAGTGTTCAGACCGAGGTTCAGCCGTTTTCCTAAGCAACCAGCACAGACAGCAACACTTCTAAGCTCCAACACTCCAATGCTATTTTATCTCTTTCTACTACCATTCTTGATTCAATTACGTATTTCGTAAACTAATCTCCTGGGGGAAATGTTTTCATAACAAATAACAAATATAAGGCTTCACGTTCGATACGCTCACAGTATACGGACATCGAATCCTTTCTTAATAAATCCATTATTCTCACAATACACTCCCGACATTAGCCAGTGCGGTAGCAACACATGGCAAGCAGAGAGAGTTTTCTGCGGCGCGTCTCAGTACTCACTCTCACTGTGCTTTATAATAACCCAAAATCTGCATCGCACGCCCATGGCAGCTTATTTCGACGTCGGTTTGGAGGTCATCGAAAGCAAATCGTATTTGTGAATGAAATCCGTACGAGATATTATTCTCTCTGTCTTATTTTTCTCTGGTATCAACGTAATATCTTAAATCTTGTGACAGAAATGATTAATTTGGAACCAAAAATTTACCTTATTCAGTGCTATGGTAAGGCCAGAACTTCCTACCGACAATTAATTAAAGATTTCCACGAAAAATATCCAGATACCTATTTATGTTTCTAATCTGTATTACAATTTTTTTTTAATTCTTTCGTGATTTTGTATTGTAACGAATTTAATTATCTTTCTACTTAAACAATTATTTTAGGATAATAATCTAGGTTAGATATTCTTTATTCGACAAAACAACAATTTGTGGGTTTTTTGTTCTTTACAACCGATTCATACCTAACCACTCAAGTAACAATCGCAAGAAATTAGGTCTTCCTTCCTTATTCTTGAAAAGATCTAGTTTTCAAGCATAACCTATAGGCAAACTTATTCTATCAGCCCATTAATCTCTGTATTCACTGATCTGTAACGAAGTTCCAAACACTTACTAAGGCTGATATAATCCAAATTAAAATGATATTCTTGTTTTAAAGTGCACAATAAATACTGATTTATGGTAAGATATTAAGACAACTCAATAGCTATTGGGTTCAATGCGATCCCTCATGTCAAGAGTTTTACAAGATTGCATTTTTAAATAAAAATCACATAAGATTTATATGTTTTCGATTGTAGCTATGCCATAATTATTGTTGTTTACTATACCTTCTCTCGTAGGTATTTAATTTGCATAATATACTTCGAGCAACGAGATATAGGACATTCTCAAATGAAACATAACATTTCAGCGCCCATTCCTGGTGCGCTCAGGTGCGCACAAAACGGACACCCTAAAATTACCCTAAAAAGTTTTAGGTTTGATAACTTTTTTATTTCTAGCCCGATTTGAATAATTTCTTTAACAAATTATAACTGCAAATATTGACTTTATTATACAAATTTTTCAAAAGCTTCGAACGGAACTTCAGTGGTGCACAGGTAGATCATCACAAATTATATTTACACAGGACTAGTGACACCGACATAATCACAGTTAAAAACATTTAATTTATTAATATATCTATTTAAAATAACGTCACTTCCAGCACCATTTGGGTTGGGTTTCATGAGTTCTCCAATGAACCCAAATGGTGCTGGAAGTGACGTTATTTTAAATAGATATACATATTAATAAATTCAATGTTTTTAACTGTGATTATGTCTGTGTCACTGGTTCTGTGTAAATATAATTTGTGATGATCTACCAGTGCACCACTGAAGTTTCGTTCGAAGCTTTTAAAAAAAATTCTGATGAAGGTCGAAGAATACGACCGAAACGTTAATATACATATGTGAATAACAACCCAATAATTTTTTCCCCGGGATCCAAAAACCCAAGAACCCTGAAATATATATATATATATATATATATATATATATATATATATATATATATATATATATATATATATATATATATATATATATATATACTTATATATTTCAGGGTTCTTGGGTTTTTGGATCCCGGGGAAAAAATTATTGGGTTGTTATTCACATATGTATATTAACGTTTCGGTCGTATTCTTCGACCTTCATCAGAATTTTTTTTAAAAGCTTCGAACGAAACTTCAGTGGTGCACTGGTAGATCATCAAAAATTATATTTACACAGGACCAGTGACACAGACATAATCACAGTTAAAAACATTGAATTTATTAATATGTATATCTATTTAAAATAACGTCACTTCCAGCACCATTTGGGTTCATTGGAGAACTCATGAAACCCAACCCAAATGGTGCTGGAAGTGACGTTATTTTAAATAGATATATTAATAAATTAAATGTTTTTAACTGTGATTATGTCTGTGTCACTAGTCCTGTGTAAATATAATTTGTGATGATCTACCTGTGCACCACTGAAGTTCCGTTCGAAGCTTTTGAAAAATTTGTATAATAAAGTCAATATTTGCAGTTATAATTTGTTAAAGAAATTATTCAAATCGGGCTAGAAATAAAAAAGTTATCAAACCTAAAACTTTTTAGGGTAATTTTAGGGTGTCCGTTTTGTGCGCACCTGAGCGCACCAGGAATGGGCGCTGAAATGTTATGTTTCATTTGAGAATGTCCTATATCTCGTTGCTCGAAGTATATTATGCAAATTAAATACCTACGAGAGAAGGTATAGTAAACAACAATAATTATGGCATAGCTACAATCGAAAACATATAAATCTTATGTGATTTTTATTTAAAAATGCAATCTTGTAAAACTCTTGACATGAGGGATCGCATTGAACCCAATAGCTATTGAGTTGTCTTAATATCTTACCATAAATCAGTATTTATTGTGCACTTTAAAACAAGAATATCATTTTAATTTGGATTATATCAGCCTTAGTAAGTGTTTGGAACTTCGTTACAGATCAGTGAATACAGAGATTAATGGGCTGATAGAATAAGTTTGCCTATAGGTTATGCTTGAAAACTAGATCTTTTCAAGAATAAGGAAGGAAGACCTAATTTCTTGCGATTGTTACTTGAGTGGTTAGGTATGAATCGGTTGTAAAGAACAAAAAACCCACAAATTGTTGTTTTGTCGAATAAAGAATATCTAACCTAGATTATTATCCTAAAATAATTGTTTAAGTAGAAAGATAATTAAATTCGTTACAATACAAAATCACGAAAGAATTAAAAAAAAATTGTAATACAGATTAGAAACATAAATAGGTATCTGGATATTTTTCGTGGAAATCTTTAATTAATTGTCGGTAGGAAGTTCTGGCCTTACCATAGCACTGAATAAGGTAAATTTTTGGTTCCAAATTAATCATTTCTGTCACAAGATTTAAGATATTACGTTGATACCAGAGAAAAATAAGACAGAGAGAATAATATCTCATACGGATTTCATTCACAAATACGATTTGCTTTCGATGACCTCCAAACCGACGTCGAAATAAGCTGCCATGGGCGTGCGATGCAGATTTTGGGTTATTATAAAGCACAGTGAGAGTGAGTACTGAGACGCGCCGCAGAAAACTCTCTCTGCTTGCCATGTGTTGCTACCGCACTGGCTAATGTCGGGAGTGTATTGTGAGAATAATGGATTTATTAAGAAAGGATTCGATGTCCGTATACTGTGAGCGTATCGAACGTGAAGCCTTATATTTGTTATTTGTTATGAAAACATTTCCCCCAGGAGATTAGTTTACGAAATACGTAATTGAATCAAGAATGGTAGTAGAAAGAGATAAAATAGCATTGGAGTGTTGGAGCTTAGAAGTGTTGCTGTCTGTGCTGGTTGCTTAGGAAAACGGCTGAACCTCGGTCTGAACACTCGGTTACACGTACGTCTTTGTCTAATGAACTAGGAAAGAAACAGTGCGATTTATAGATTTATAAATGACTCGGAGCGACTTTAAATAAACACCTTTAGAAATAACATAACCTATAAATAATAAATCCTTTTTAACTTAAATTTATTATTATTTAGCAGAAAAATAAAATATTTTAGGGCTTTTATCACTTTTAGTAAATCTTGTGATGCTTCTAACGTATTTTTTGTACAAAAATACAAGGTAAAATAAGATGTGGCCAATGTTTACAATTGTGTTTACAGTGTCGTTTAGAATGGTTTGTTTTGGCTTCAAAGAATGTTAAATCATCCCGTATCCATTCTTAATAAATCCATGGTGAGAATCGTATGCGCCAATCTCGGGGTGTTGCCGTTTGAAGGCCATCGCGTTGTCGAGCTGGCCGGAAGAAGAGATATTATTCTCTCTGTCTAAGTTTTCTCTGTTGATACTGTCAACAAGTAAAGTTATTATCAGAAGGAAGGTTGTCAAGATGTTTATTACAAAAACTTGACTACCGAGAACTACAAGATAATTTAAGTTTTAGAACAATTGAAAACTAACGCTGACCAAGATATACAATATACATACATAGTTAGGTACGTGAATCAAATAAATATCTTAGTTTCGCTGTAGTTAAATAAAAATTATTCCCTAACAGCTTAGATATTTTTTCTCGTAAATTTGTGAATAAGCAACTCAAATCTTGGATTTAGACTTACTTTTAAATTCAAAACAACTCTTTTATTTATGGTTTTCCTCTAGAATGAAAAATAGTGGTAATCTCTTAAACCAATTTCAGATTTTTGCATTTTTTTAACGGCCTGCCCTGTACATGGAAAGTAAAAATGACTCTATGCCAATCTTATTTCTACCACAAGCAAAAATCTTCATGAAAAATACCATTTTGTCAAAAAATGAAAAATAAAAATTTGTTCCTCTTTTTATCTCAATCCGTAGACATACTGTATATTAAACGAGAAAATTATTCAAGAAAATAAAAAAACTCGGCATATTTTACACCAGTACTAAAATAATGAGTCGATTTGTGAATTTTCTTATAGTACGTTTAAATCATACGTATAAGATACAATAACGTAATAACAATAATAATATGCTTCTTATTATTAACTACATCTCACTGGTGTTACCTTTAAACGGTTGAATAAAAAAATATTTCTATTTAACAGGTCGGCCTATGTAGTAATTGATACCAATCGCACCATATTCTGTCCAATCTAATACTAAATACCATCTACATACTGACACTCTCGTGGCCCGCCAAAAAGATACAAGAGTTGGACGAAGAGGTGAAAAGATTTTCACAACGCCATTAATCTTTAGGCTGAATGCACACAGGTACCTTTCGCATCGACCCGGGCGACTGAATCTGAATTTCTTAGAGGAGACTAACATCTGGTTTCATCCCTCCTGTTTCTACAGATGAATCTTTGTTAGGAACTCTAAATGGTAAGTAGGAACAAATTTGACAATGATTTTTTTATATATTTTGAATGGAGGTGATTCTAACCAATAATTTCACGTATAAGTGTCTCAGTATTGTTCCTTTTTAGGGAAAACCCAGCATAATTATTTATCCTACTTATTTAATTAGCCTAATAATTTCCTAGTTAATTTATTGAGTCGCGGCTTTACGAAGTCTGGTTCCTTGATGATATTTTCAGCATGAATAAAATTTGTTTAGTTTGAAAGTAGCCCCCGACATATGTCTCTGTTTAAGCCTTTTGAGGAAGATCAGTAAAGGAGTGCGCTCAACGAAGGATATCAACAAGCTAATATAGAGTTCTACCGATGTAAAGGTGTGACAACTTTCTAGGGCTAGTTAAAGAATTATTTTCCTTTTTATTACATTCGATTCATATTTTACGTTGCCGTTGTTCCTTTCTTTTAAATTAAACATTTAATTTACTTTTAACGTCGTTTCATTATGTTAGGGTGACCAGAAGTCAACATTAAAAAAGGAGGACAAGCAAGGCAAAAAGGATGATTTTTAATAAAAAAAAGGATGACAAATCTGAACAAAAATATATTAAAGGTCTAACTCGTAAGATTAATAGTACCTATTGCTTTTTCTTATAATATCCTATGACTTTTCATATTTTCTGAAGAACCAATTTTTGTTAAAAGAGATGGATTTTCGAGTCCTAAAAAGCCGGACGTAAAAAAAAATTCGACCGGACGTTCTAATTTTGGTCAAAAAGCCGGTAAGGTCCGGCTTTATCCGGACGTCTGGCCACCCTAATTATGTGCACTTTTTAAGTTTATTTACAGGAGCTTTAATTTATTGGGCGGTGGGATATTTGATACGTTTATATTACTGTAAGTGGCGCCAAATTAGATCTATTTATTGGCCCACTCAAATGGTGTATATTTATTTTTGATGATTAGCATGTGGCATTAATAAACTAAAATTATTAGTAAACCCCCTCAAGTAAACTGGCCCGCAACATTAGAGCTAGTCGATGGCTTGTTGTCATACATCTTAGCCTTTACCATAATAACTAGGTACTAACTGATCAGTGATGACAACAATATTTGTTATAACATTAAATTAAAATTGTCTGTCAAAACTAAAATGGAACAAATTATAATTTATTTAGCAAATTTTAAGACTACCCAAGTTAATGAATAAGTAACTATAAAGCTTTGTTCGGACGCATTATTCACGAGAACACACAGGCACTAATTTTATGTTATGCAATAAGAAGTAGCGATTCCATTTTCGTTCTGATGTCTTCTGTTTTTTTGTTTGATCTTTATTTATATTGTGTCATTAGGGTCAAATACGAGTAGGTTGTTTTTGCCAACTAAAAAATACGTATAATATAGATATTTTTCCCAAAAATATGTTTGGTGTCATATTACCGCAACAAACATTGGAAAATTGTGTTCTCCACAAGGCAGTGCGTCTAAAAAAATGGGCTTCCTAGTTCTCATCATCAAAATAAGTAGTGCTTTTCTGTTACTTAAACTAGTGACATACCAGTTTGTAAAATATGCTGTTTCGGATATATCCGAAAACTAAAAGGAAAATGGAGTTAAGCCTAGTCATATTTATGTATGTTCTTTTACCATATCTTCAAGCATTTGGCCCGCTCGAGAAACTAGAAATATTCCACCAATCCATCCAGCGACGTGAGCGACATTGCCCAGGTTATAAACCTAGAAATTAGAATTCTGTATCATGTGTAGACCAAATTTTATTAGAAAATTGTTTAAACTCCACGTTTCTCTTATGTAGTATTATAATTCTGGTGCGGATTTAATTACCTGTAGAAGTTGAGTTAGTATCAACGCTGTCACTATGGATGCGGCTGAGGTTAGGTGAGCAAAGTTTGATAAATATAATTTGTTAAAAGTTCTTCCATGGCTGAAAATAAGTATTTTTATAAACCTGACAGTACCCTAAAATTCCAATAAATCATCTTCTAATCGTTGTTGGCAAAATTAATGCAATCTAATTAATAATTATTAAATATGAATGAAGGCTACTTGTCAGGGGTAGCGGCCAGCGGAAGAACTGGGAAGAATAATAGACAAATCATGTAACCTAAACTTAAAAATGAAACATACACCTAGACAACGTAAAGAAGCATACTGGTGAACGAAGAAATAGCTAATATCAGAAAGAGATGCACTGAGGCCAAAAGGAACGTAACAATAGAAAACAAGAGGCCAAATATAAATGAAGCTGAAAAAAACCGTATTCAGAACCAATATAGAGAATGTCGAAATGAACTAATAAAGACTATCAGAAGGGCCAAGAAGGGAGCATGGGAGTCACTTGGCAAGGAGATAGATACAGACCTTTTGGGAATGGGATATAAGATAGCTACTGGAAAGCTGGGCGTAAGACCGACAGGAATAATTCCAGACGAAATCCAACGGCGGATCGCGAAAGAACTATTTCCAGAGCATGAAAAGAAGACATGGCCGAGAATAAATATAAACGAGAATGATATCCTGAGATGAACGGTAAAAGAAATAAGAGAGGCGGGTCAAAAAATAAAAACAGGTAAAGCAGCAGGCCCTGATGGTATTCATTTAGAAGTGATTAAGGCAGTGGCAGTGGAAAACCCGGAACTCCTACAAGAGCCGATAAATACTCTCATTAAAAGTGGAATATTTCCTAAAGAACGGAAGACTCGTAGACTAACTCTAATTGAGAATCCCATAAAAACCGATGAAAACAAATCATATAGACCACTTTGTCTCCTTAATGGGTTTACTAAGGGACAATCAACATCGCTGAAGAAACAATTATGCACACGAATAACTTTGTTGTCTTAGAAACTCTAGATGTTAAAAATGCATTCAACTCAGCGCCGTGGAGCGGAATAGTAGAAGAGATGAAAAGAATGGAACTAACACCATACCTAACAAGGCTGATATGCAGATACTTAGAAAATCGATCAGTACAAATTGGAACAGACCAGGGTATTGACATAGCATGTGGAGTACCACAGGGCTCTGTATTGGGACCTACCCTCTGGAACCTCTACTATGATAGAGTACTTAGAGAAACGGTGCCGGGAGTCATCACACTTGTAGGATATGCTGATGAGTTGGCCCTAGTCGTATGTGGTAAGGATAAAGAGGAAATCGAATGGAAAATCACGTAGACCATTCAAAATGCTGGATGAAAAGAGGCCTCCAACTGGCCCCTCATAAAACAGATTCGGTAATATTAGTAGGCAGAAGAGCGCTAAAGACCGTCACTTTTTGGGCAGGAAATATAGAAATTGTTCCAGTTCCGGTTAACTAATAGATTTTCTCGGTATGTATCCGCCACAATCATATAGACATTATTCTGTTAAATATAATTAGATAACATCGTAATGTAAGTATAAATTAATTAATTTCTTTGCAATTTAAATAGTATTTAATAGATTATAGCTACGCATGAGCAATATTAAATTAAATGTAACATTTTAATTAGACTATATCGTAATATGATAATTGGATTAGGCTCATTATGCTTCCACTGCATGCCCCTGTGATAAAAAAAAATTCTCGAAATGCATTAACTAATTAATTTTTTGTGATGATTTCAGTCTTTAAAATTATTTTTGCTACCTCAATTTTTTAAATAAGACTATTCGTAT
This sequence comes from Philopedon plagiatum, assembly GCA_963971165.1. NCBI lineage: Eukaryota > Metazoa > Arthropoda > Insecta > Coleoptera > Curculionidae > Philopedon > Philopedon plagiatum. Next base: position 24,473,477 of record OZ020190.1, read on the forward strand.
TCCAAATTCATTTTAGAAAGTCCTAAAAGCTCCAATGAAAGGTCTGAAGTTATTATTTCAGTTCAGTCCTAGATTGTTCTGGAGAAACAACGTCTTTCTATTAACAATAATTATTTTACAATATCAACTCTATTACATTTTAATATACAAAATAAGTGTTAACTTACTCAATTAAATATTGATGGTACTCAATACAATACTTCAGCTTTTTCTCCACCTCTTCCTTGTCCGAATTATCATCAAAAACTTTATGTAACACAGAGCAAAAATGTTCAACTCTCGTTTTTAAAATTTCTACTATGGTAACGGGTAATAAAATAACCTGCATCGCCGGCACGCTAGAAAGTGCCAGAGACACTGTTTGCAATACACACACGACCCATTTTTGTAAAGGTGTTAGATCGTGTGGCCACCAAAACGGATAAGCCAGCCCTAATAAGAGTATCAAGAAGAATACAGTTAGAGATTGCTACCAACTATTTTTACTATTTAGGAAAGATATAATGAGTGATTTTGGAAAATGCAAAGAACAATTTGTAAACTAGTGCCATATAAGACTGTCAATGATTCACTTGTATGAGTTAATAAAATCCGTCGCTTTTGTGGTCATTCCACTCTTTCTTTTAAAAAAAAGTCTCTTGTGTATATCCTAATTAATTATACCTTGTAAGTTCCAAACTTTTTGCTGTTTTAAGTATTTCAGGGCATCAGTTTTGTGATATGTGTCCGCTCCTCCTCAGTTTTTTTTCCATTTTTTTTTGAGGTGATATCTTCAGGAGATTATTTAGTTAGGAAGTTGGAGTCCCATTTTATTTCTCGTTTGAGAAATTCAAAAACATTTCGGGTAGGCGATAATGAGATCCATTTTCATGCAAGAGCAGCGGTTCCCAGCCTGTGGTCGAGGTACCACTGGTGGTACATGCAATTATTCCCGATGTTATGGTAAACAAGACATAAAATAAACATCAACCAAAAACCAGCGAAAATCATCAAAAAAAAGTGACAAATCTTATAAATATATTGGAGAAAAAAAGAAAGATGGCAACATTAGCAACACTGATTGTGAAAACTAGGTATAATAAAAATATTTTTAATACTGGTTGTTAACATATTATCTTATCCCTTGGTAAAAACTTAAATTGTACTTAAATTATTATAATTATTTAGAGAAACTTAGAATGACCTAGATAGGTATTCTAATTAGGCCGTACCTAAAATTACAAAGCGTTTTTGGTGGTACGCCATTAAAAAAGGTTGGAAACCTCTATTTTAGGGAGTTCCCCCAGTAAGTATTTTTTTCTTCCTTGTCCATAAATTGAGTTTATTCCTACTGTAACCTTTAGTAATGCTGCAGACAGTTCGGTGAGTTGGTTAGGGAGTTGCCTTCCATTTCTTTACAGACAGGCATCCACATCAGAGAAAATTTTCATCCGTTAGTGTTGCACTTACTTGAATAAGTTCAACACAGTGCACGTTTGTGATGTCACCAGTTCTGTTAAGAACTGCTTTATGCATAAACACAAACGACCATGTCTGACCATGCCATTTGAAATAACAAGTTAGGTTTTGTTATTTAATTTTGTTATTTAATTACAATCTTACGTTTAGACGTAATGAAGTAGTAATTCTCTGGTACCTTCCATCCCAACTCAGAGTCACAGCACTTAAAGCTGTCTAATGGCCCAATTTTTAAACTAAATATTTCCCTTTATATATTTTATTAAACAATTCTCTTAAATTTCTGTGGTTTTCTAAAAACAAAATAATTTAACCTGCTTGCACCATTGATACTAAAGGAAGGCACATTTGCAGTGTTTCTGTTGTTTAACATTAATTTATTTTATTAATTGGCTGGCAGTACTGTTAGCTTACCAAAAGATATTACAGAATTTAGAGCCGGGAGTAGGCTGGCAATCGTTAGATTTCTTAACATAAAAATGTTTCTTTTACCAGTTTTATTGATACCCCTGGTCATGATTGCTTACCGCAAATTTCATTCAATCCATATAACTCATTCAACTTTTCACATGGTTTGTGATTAACAACTGGCAGACGGACATACAGAAATGTTCCCATAAGTGCATACACAGTTCCAGCGTAAGATAGTAAATTAAATCTCCTAACAATTATCACATAATTTTCCGGCCAAGCAAATTTCTCAAAGTTTGTTAGACTCCTTAAAAAGAACAGAAATTAAACTTGATTTTTAGATACTAAAACAAATGCTTTAAATGCATTATTTCACTTACAACTGAATTAGATTTAAAAGAAATTACTTTTGTGAAAATTATTTTTTCAGCGACTATTTAATCCCGCCATCATGCAATTTGTAAAAAATAATAATATAATCATAGTTTACAAGTAGTGAATAATGATTCATTATTCACGTTCTGTGACCAATCACAGCAAAGCATTTTTATTATTCACGGTTCTTTAAACCAATCGGGAAGTAACTGTCACAACATTTCTAAAACACCAAAGCAAGCTTCTAAAAACAGTTGCCAAATCATTGTGTCAAACGTCATATACGTACTACTACTATATTGTTAGCATCCAATCTACCCGTTGTTAAAATTTGAAGCAAAGATAAAATCTTCTTTTCTTTTGTTTTGTACCACGTGATGTATCAGCACTTTTGAAGTTTTGACGGAACTGTCACTGTCAGTTCTGACAGCAGTTTAAAATGTGAGCTTGTCGGTTTCCTTTTCGTCTTTTTGCCTTTCAAAAGTAAAGATTAATATGTTTTTATTTGTGAAAAGTGGATGAAAAGTTAATTATTATCCTATTTACGATAATGACATATGTAGCTAATGTACCGATAATGCCAGTTTTAAGCAGCAAGAAGTGGAAAAACTACTTGTAGTTTCAGCGACGGATAGTCTTCACAAGAATGTAAACTGAAGAGTGAATATATCATTTTTAATTTGAGATTTTGGGGTAAAACGGGTAAGAACATTATGTAAATAAAGCTAGGCATCGTTTGGAAATCTAAGAAAACACAATTATTTAAGCTCAGCTTGATTAGCTGGGCAAATCACGTGGTGGTTTAGGAGGGATGTTCAGTACGTCATGTGACTGGTTGGCAATTGTTTCCGAAGGCTACGTCTTTGCTTCATCATTTTTTCGTCGTTCGCTGCAACCCCCCCCCCCCCCCGGGTATGTTCAGTACATCACGTGACTGGTTAGCAATTGTTTCCAAAAGCTACGTCTTTGCTTCGACATATTTTCGTCGTTCGCTATATAGTAGTAATACGTATAGGTCAAACGTATACAGTTAACCTAAATTTTAACAGGTCACAATTTCTTCAACTTAAATGTACGTACATAATTTATTAAAAGTTGTATAATTGTAAAAAAAAAGTTTAGTATTCTACTCGCGGCAATGACTACTATTAAATTTACTCTGATGATTTAAATGAAATTTTATGCTCATAAATAATTACTATTATTACCGCGCGTTCATAATATGCCTATACTATATACCATATTTTTCTTCTAGCAGAAGCGTGTGTACATACAAACCTACTTCAGAAATTGAGCCCATAGTTTATGATTTTTGCGAAAAAGTAATAATCCAATAAATATGCTGATATATCCCAGTCCCAAAGCGAGATCTTGTATAATAACAGGATAACTCCCATCTTAAAAAAATTAAATGTGAATTAAAAAAATATCAAAATCAAACGAAAAAACGTTAATTTAGTTGCAATCTGGATGGAATGGAATGAATGGCATTTTTTCAAAGCGGTGCTTGTTGTTTTTCTATGACATAAACCACTCTCTTCTTCTGCTTCTGCAAATACGGAAGTTTTGCATTATTTAGGACTTCTTTTTCCGCTTCCGATTTTGCATTTCTTCAATGAAAATATAACAGAACTTCCTAAGTTTCAGCGAGAAGTTTTGCTAGCTAGCAACTATTTAATGGAGCAGCATTATTATAAGATTAGAAATAGTATAAATTTTGAATATTTTAGATTTTTTTTTATCTTCTGACAACCCACGAAGACCGAAGTCTAAGTACTATGTACCGTGGGTGTACCGGGGGATCGACTCACACATCCAGAGCTGGAAACATCCGTAGGAATTTCACCAGCCCTTTAAGAGGATGTGTGGGGTGGTACTACCTCGGTCGAGGAAAAATTCCTCTACCACCTTCCAACAGTTAACAATCACAAAATATCCATGGCCGAAGCGGGATTCGAACCCGCGCCTCTAGGTTGCAAAGCTGGCGCCGTACCAACTCGGCCACCGGAGACCCTTCATTAAATATAAAATCATCGCATAAGTTATTTTTGTAAAAAATCAATTAGTTTGTTTCTTAATAGTCACATAAACTGCTGTTTCCGCTTCTGTTTATTACATTTATAAAATCCGTTCCCGTTTCAGTGTCCGTTACAACACTTTTGTTACATCACCGGTAGTACAGTTATCAAAAATTAAAATTCTTTATTCGACTACCTTAAACATTTAGTTTTTGTTAAAATAATAATAATTTTATTCAACAATCTAAAGTATGTATTAAATAAATAAATAAATAATATTGTTTGATAGCACAAGTCCATTATTATAACCCACTACTATTAATTCTAATTTTTACCTTATTATAATTAATTCTTAAAAATTAAAGAGTGGTCAAAGAATAAACAATGATCATAAGCATGTTTCGTTCTTGCATAACTTACTTACTTTTCAAAGACATGGTAAGATGGACTCCAATGCCTACAAAATTAAATACGGTAAGGCTCCGAATTAAACACCACTGTAAAAGTCGTAACACTTTTTTGTCGGTGTCTGTATTTGGGTAGTAGAGATGGACCCTATGGAAGAGTAACACGCTGTAAAATGCTTCGTCTCTCTTGGGATAATAATGCATTTCTCAATACAAGTCGATCTAAGTAAAGTAAATGAGAAATATTTAACAGCAATGGTTTTATATACTTGATTGAAATCATGACGTGGCCTTACCATTACAAACTTTTTTATACACGGTAATTAGTGTCAAAGTTACCACAGCATAACCATTTATTCTAGAAAAATTCTAGGGGAAATTTATATAAGTTAACAAGTAAAATTATATTTTAGATTTAGGTTCTTAATTGGAAATGGCATGGGAAATAAAATGTAAATAAAATTATTTCAAGGAACAAAAATACCTAAACAACCGAGAAGAATATTTTTGACTAATACTGAGTAAATATGTTTATCCATAATTGTTATTCGTATTATTAATTAATATTGTATGTAATAAAAGGTGGCGAGAATACCTATATCCCTCTAGGGCCTTTACTGGGCCCGTGATGCTCCCTGGCTGTTTCAGAATATACAGGAGGGCAATGGGGTTGAATCCCAAATGAGGTACTTCGATTGTCTCATGCCAAGCACCTCGCTCCAATCTATAACACACATCAACATTCATCATTGCCCTCATTTCCATTGCGCTAGAACTATACGGTATTCTCGAAATAGGATCAGGTCCCCAAGGGCTTACAAACAGCCTATGTTTCGATAATTAGTTGGCAGCCTTATTTTCCTTTACGCCTGTGTGGCCAGGTACTCAGACAAGGATCAGGTTGTCGATTGCTGCTATGTCCGATGCATAATAGTTTTTAATTAATTTTATCTGTATAGTTAACTTTAATTAACGTAGTGTGGGAAATATGTCATTCCTCTCTATTACTTTTTATTGTTTTTATTTCCTGTATCTGTTAAGTACAAGTAACATTAACCAAACGGCCACCAACTGGTTCTGTAACAATTCCCAAACAAGTTGTTATCCGGATACGGAACTATCTGGTTTAACTGTAACATATTTTTTTTGTGGTCTTATACGCGGTAGCGCACAATTCATTTCACAACAAAAACACTCCCACAAACTATTATATATTTTGCGAAGGTGTTGCCATTCAGTTTTTTAGCCTGTCTTTAAAAACAGGTATTGTCTCCAGGATGCAATAACTGCGACATTTTAAAATGCATACACAGAAAAAACACTATCGTATATTGAATTGGATACTCATTCACTCAATGACACACTCTATTCCGCATTGCACAATACGAATTCGGTTTATTTCAATGATTACTTTATCATCGTTAACCAATAGATTATAAGATTGGTTACAATATAAGATTTCATTGGTTTTTAATAGGTCGTTTAAATATAACAATTATTTGATGCAGTAATACCCTATTCCAAATTTAATACAAAGTATATCATTGGTTTCAGTAATCATTTATTTGTAAGAATATACAACTTATTTAATCGAAATACTTATTGTTATTGCAAAGATTTTTAGATTTATTTTACTTACATACCATAAAGCACTAAAGTCCCCACAAACACTGAAACACTCCAGTTCCCAGAATTGCAAAAGATCTAATATTTTTGGCGTAACTTTAACGCAATAAACAAACAGGCTGCAAGCGTAAACGACTATTAAATGGACAAAATACCAACAGCATAATTTTAACCTCTCCAAAGGGTATCCGCGAAAAATAGAAGTAAAACTTCAGCCAATAATAGAACTCATTGAATTAATACTTTTTAATATTTCTCTAATACCTTATGTGTTTTATTGGAGTGTTTATTTTAATTAACATGATATAAGGATTATTTACTTGGTTTTTATATTTTTTATTTAAACTGTAGTTCTTGTTCGTTTAATAAAATATATTCTAATTTGAATCACACCGCCCACAAACAACTATTTTTCACCCAATTATATTTGAGCATTCTCGTCAAATAATTTAATTGTTTAGCTTAAACAATTCTATACCCTAAGGAATCATAGTAATTTATTGGTTTCCAGTAGTATTTTTGTAATTGAAAAAATGTTAATATAGTTTTCAAAGAAGTAAGACTACTTTTGACCTCTAATAATAAGTCTATACTTAAAGCAAAGTGTTTTTTTGATTATTTCAATAATGTTTTGTTGAAACAGTATTAACCTGAATATAACCAAAGTGAGAGTGGTCAAGACTAATACTATTATTGAAAATAGCATAGCAGTTTTTCTGTGTACGAAATCCCATCGCTGATGTCTGTCTGAGAGTGTGTCATACGAAAATGTTTTTTAAACCATAATAACTGTAAGAAGTTCACTGTATATTATACCACCAATGGCATATTATTACCACAGGGTCTTCCCCTAAGTAATTTACAAGAGTAAAAAATTTTTCCAATCTGGAAATATTACTATTCACGAATATTGCCGACGGCACACTGCTAGTTGTATCACTAGTTACAGTAATGCATACCAGCTATTTACTAGATACACTCTATATACGGCAAATAACAGATATCTTGTCACAATACTAGAATATAATAATCCTGTTAAGCAATAGTCATCGAATTTTGACATCACTTCATTCGTCTTAACGCAAATCTAATGTTTCTATCTTAACTCTCATTTATCTATGTATGTATATTGTGTAAGTAGAAAAAAGAAGGTACAATCTAATCCAATTTATGCAACTCTAAGAATTTTTGCAATACAGAACTATTTTTACTTTCTCCTGTCGTGGGTGTTTTTAAGATAATAAATGACACGATCATAGTCGACAGTCTGAAATAAGACGTCAGCAGACAATGAAGAGTAGCCTGTTAGATAATATCTAAATTGTCGCTGGCAAGCGGTATTCAGAAAGTGAGAGTGAAGGATGAAGTAAGGTCATGACCGGTCCAGTAGAAATATTTCCTCGCAAGGTAACTGATGCTTTGATCTTTCACAGAATTACCAAGGCCGATCAAAGAGTACCAGAACGTACCAGGCGTCTTGGGCATATTATCTCAATGTATATTTATGGTGTGGAATTATGTTAATGAAATGACATATTTACCAATCGTATATTGGTACTATCGGACAGCTCCAGAGCTAGTCAAATACTTTCCTTTACAACTGGGGATAATATCGATGTATGCGTAACAAAATTAAAAGAATAGGGCTACTAGGGAGTAACGTTGTTGTCTCCACTAAATATAAACAACAATAAAAAACCAATATCAGTTTGTTTACTGATAAGTAATAATAAAGAAACGTGTGTTGCGTAAAGCGGGAAAAGAAAAATAGACGGCAGTTGAAAATTGCACTAACTGGCTTGCTTCTTCCAGCTGGTGGAAGGTCGACCTCGTGCTAATCTTCCACCCTCAATAGCGTAGTGGACTGTATGCGGTAGCGGTTACGCAACACATGCACTAGCGGGTAAGCGAATAAGCGCATAGCAATTAAAACTCAAGAAAAGATTCACTTCAAAGTTCTTCCGTTTTGAGAAAACGCGAGCACTTTTGGTACGCGTGAGACGTACTGCCTTCTGCCCTGTTTGGTGTATGTCCATGGGTGCAAATTCAACTGTTGAACCTTGAGCGGTACATTAAATATTTAAATCGCGGGACACTAATCAAAGACTTAGAATAAACAACACAATACAGAGACACATTAATAAGCAAATTATTACTTAAAGAAAGGCTTACAATTAACTTAACTAAAGCTGGTAAGGGAATGGGTAACAACTTGAGTTATATTTGATAATTCACTTACACTCTCTCTCTCGCACCCTCGGAATTTTTTCAGATCTTCACGTTTCGGAGTCTCTGGATAACAAAAAACATGGTTTCCCACTTCCGTCGGTCTGTGTATCGGGTTGAATGTTGTCGCTAGAACAAGAACTACTTGTAAAAAAGCATATCCTCGTATGTGCGTATACTTCAATAATGCAAAACAAAGTAATTAAAATACTACCATCTTATAAGAAAAAGCAAAAGACAACAAATTTTACCCACTTTACATGGTGATCGGCCATTGTCCACAAAAATAACTAAACACCAACACAAAAAAATTGTCACTTAACGAATGAATCTCCCATTAATATCAAAGGCTCACAAATAAACACAACCAAACACTACTTCCTTTTCACCCAGAAGGGCAAAATGCAAATGGCGTCGGTCCGATTCTGATCGCTTAGTTGCCGTCCGCCCAGTTTAGCTAGACGTCCTGAGTGCGCGTGTCACTACACCACGGACTTTTAAAAACCTGACTGGCGCCCGTACAAACGCACTTTTTCGCCCATGCATTGGACGGATTCAGCTGGTGTAGGGAATACGCTGTGCGGGTCTAATAATAATAATATGTAATGTATATGGAAATTTCACATGGAAAACGAAATTATTACTGAGCGAAAATTTGACTTTTAGTGGCTTTGATTATTGTAATAGTACCTATATATACTACAATTTGAGTAATTAGAACTGACTATTTAACGTAATTACGTCCTATTGTTGACGAAAAATAAAATAGTGTGCATTTTCAAATCTTATTATGCTTAGTAACTTTACTTCGAAAGGGAAGTTCCGTGCAAAGACTTTTCATATTTTTTCAAAAATCGGTATATATACTAAAAGTAGTACCTAAGTATCTTATTAGATCTACAAGACTAAAATAATTTTAACGATAACGTTTAAATAGGTACCATTATATAGTTTGTTCAAGAAACCATCCATTTAATTAGTCGAAGATGTAATACTGGTGCACATTATTTTATAGTCGGAACTAACATTAGACTTTCCAAATTAATTACACACATATATTTTCTTGGTTCGTTAAACTTTAAAATAATGCAAACAGCGCTAATTCCTTGCAAGGCCGATGAAACCACCATTACTGCACCATTAAACAATATTTTTAATACCAACTGATATGGAACAAACGATTCATTAACTGTAAACACTGCAACGACAACTGCATATTATCTGTTCTGAAGTTCCATAAACAGTCATTTCCAAAATGTTATGCAACTGCATGCACTTAAAATCAGCCAAGTATAGATTTATAAATAAAATTATAAAAGTCACTCGATTGTAAATAGCAAATGGCAACTTTCAATTTTATCTGTAGCGATGGCGGATTATTTTATCGGAGTCGTAATCTGAAAAACGAGTTTAATTCGGGCTGTAAATATTATATTTACGGTACTTTTTACTTATGTTGAGCTTTGTCGTGAACTTCGAGATTCGTTATGGTGGTTCATATATTTAAAAATGCATTTATTCAGTGCCGGATTCAGATGGTTTCTATATGGATTAATTTATTTCAGTTCAATCCATTATGTGTTAGCACTACCACATAAAACATACTATAGGTATCCTTCATCTGTTACTTCGTTGTTTCCTGGATTTGCATGAGGTCGGCCTTCCTATGATCTATCCAATTTGACTTGAGAATGATGACAGAGATCCATTTTACAACGGAGAGGCCAGTTTTGTCTCTGTCTCTGTTCTTTCTCTTTTATTTTTTTTCTTCCTCGTATTCTTTCTCTCTCGTACTCTGACATTTTTGCAACTAATAAAAAATTAGGTTATGAGAAACATAAGCAAATGGGATAAGTTTTTTTGTTGTTGTTTTTGCAGTGTCAAAACATACCTACCTAAAAAGTTTATATAAAGTGTTAGCAACTAAAATTCCTGTATTCATAAATCTGCAACTGACTTACAACTACCGATCTGTCTGATACACAAATGGATCAAAAACCGATGTAGGTACTGGGGCTAGAGTATACGAATCAGCACCCAGGAAGGGACCATTCATCAATCTGAGCGCATACGCTACAGTCTGTCAGGCAGAAATAATTGCAATAACAACCTGTGCACAGACAATGATAAGAAGAGGATATACAAATAGACAGATCCATATTGACTGATAGTCAGGCGGCCCTAAAAGCACTAGAAAGACCGGAATTAACCTCCAAAACAGTGGGGTAATGCCTTGCAAACCTGAAAATTCTGTCCCGGCACAAGCAAGGAATACGAGGAAATGAAGTCGCCAACAGGCTAGCTAATAAGGGAGCGAGAGAAACCTTGATTGGCCCTGAACCCACATGTGGACTTTCTACCAAACAGCACGAGAGGCGATATAGGAACAACTGACAAGACAACATCAGCTGTACTGGATGGACCTCCCTGGTTTAAGACAATCGCGAGCTTTTATCAGGGAGCCGGACAAAAATAGAACCAAAGCACTCCTGCCACTAAGCAGGAGGAAACTTAGAATGGCAACAGGGTTCCTCACGGGACACTGCCACCTGAAAAGGCATCTCAATACCATTTGGCTACGGGAACATCCTACTTGTAGAGCATGTGGGAAAGAAACTCTTCACCACATTATATGCCACAGCCCTGCTCTAAGCATGGCAAGACTTAGGTACCTCGGGGAACCATATCCTGAACCTGAATAAATAGTGAAAGCCCCTATCAACAGTGTTGAGCTATGTGGAGAACACTCGACTGATGGGCGATTGATCCTTAAGGGGTACAATAAGCCGTCAGTAAGCTTCAGTGCAAGTGGGCAACGCACCACAACCCTAAGCGAATAGAATAAAATAGAATATATCAACTACCGAAATCTTATGCAAAGTAATTATTTGTTCGATTCTTCACACTACTTGGACCGGGCGTAATGGGAACGATTATCAAGAACGCCGACCCGATATAAAGTCGAGAAAAGATTGAGTTAAAGAAGATTCTTCTAGTTCTTAAGAAAGGACTGACAGTTGAGCACTAGAAACGTTTGGTTTGCTGAATTTAAAGCTAGAATCTTAGTGCCAATACAAAGTGTATCTATCCTTCTGGAGTTAAGACTTTTAACATTTACAATTAATAAAAATTAAGAAACTACTACTTGGTATATTTGATTAAACAGTCTTTATGGTAGGCCTATGGTCTTTATCGCCTCTAACTCTCACAAATGCCACTGTTTGCAGGTAGGCTGTATTATAGATCCATTTTGCATTATGTAATCGGAGAACAGGGAATCTTTTTTTTTCAAAAATATGAATGAAGTCTACTTGTCAGGGGTACATATAAATATGCAAAAATTGAGAATCAATTCTCTAACCACCTAAAAATTCCTTATACAATAAGGAACCATTATTTGTTGAAATCCTTATTGTATAAGGAATTTTCAGGTGGTTAGAGAATTGATTCTCAATTTTTGCACTTTTTTTTTTTAATTACATTATTATAATTGTCTATCCTAATAAAAATATTTACTCATTTTTGCTAACTTTTTTTTATTTATTTAAAAACTTTTTCTACAATTCTATTATTGTTAATTATTCGTTAGAGGGGCAACAAATATTGAGTATTATTGTGTCTTAGAGGGGTAGGAAACAATTTCAACTAGTATAAATAAGAAGGTTGATGTGGCTACTGATAATATTTTGCTAAATAGAAACGAGATTATTATAAGTGCTGTTTGTGTTCAGTAAAAGCATAAACATGAGATCTTTTGCTATAAAATCATAAAAGTCACCAAAGTCAAAATCTTCCGAGTATTTTGCCAGATTAGGTATTTATTTTTTAACTTGATTCCGATAAATCTTTCAAAGTAGATAACCAGAAATATTTGCACAGACAAACGCAGCTATGATAAAAGATCTAAACATGTTCTTTTTTATTGGCAACAACATCGTTTTTATTTGTCTTGTACTAATGCACCTACCAACAAGGATAGAAAGAAATCGGATTCCGTTGGGAATTTTATCAGGAAAGAAAAGAATACTGTGAGGGCTAATCTTTCAAAGTAGATAACCAGCAATACTTCCACAAGCGAAGAAGGCAGATAAAAAATTGAACATATTCTTTTTCATTTGTCTTTTTCTAATGAACTTTCGCCAACACGGATAGAAAGAAATCTGATTCCTCCGGGATTATTAGGAAAGAGAAGATGAATATTGTGATTGCCAAAATAATTTGTTCTGGTGTAAACTGTCCATGGAACTGAATTGTCGTTCAATTGTTTTCTTCTGTTATCATTCTAAATTGGATTTGATTAGATAATTAATCGCAACCAAAACGTCGGGTCCTAAGTAGCTCAGGCTGAGCTAATTAAAGCAATACCAATACTACAGTTGAACATATACGAGTATTATAAGTAACGATATTAAATATATTTACAAAATAATCTGGGCAATTACGATTGACCATAAGTTCTTTTTTCGAGTTAATTACAGCCCATATATGCTACATTTCTTTTCAATTTGACATAACAATATAATTTATTTAGGTATAAAAATAAGCAGTATTATATTGATCCTATTGAGCATGCACAATAATTGCCATTCTACTCACTGAATTCAATGGCACAAGCCTAATACCTGCTTATTTCCGTCAAATTATTTGTTAACTACATGTTACAGTTTAATTTATGAATAGCTATTCTATTGAAATGAACTTTTGTATTGAATATTTTTATATTAAATTAGGTTAAATTGTTATTATTATAGACCCTGAAAAATGAAACAGTTACCTTAGTACTAAGGAAATACATATTTGAAATAATTTTCATGTGTCTGAAGGATATAACATAATATTCAGAGCAAATTCCGGAATTTTCCCTTTTCATGAAAAAGATCTCGAAAATTGTTTAATAAGTTAACAGGAAAATGGGGGGACATGTTTAAACATATTTTTGACATTTGCCCTCTCTCTCTCTCTCTATTTTGAGGGGTGGGGGGTAACTTTGGAATTTTGTGGATGATGTACTTTTGTTTATAAAATTCCAATCTACGTAAAACACTACGTATTTGTACAAAACTTTTTTGATTTGCTCTTTCGATTGCGGAATTACGGTTAACTAAATGTTGATTGAATTTAAAAAATAAATAAATTTTACCAATAAATCAAGTTCACTTATTTCAGAATTACTATTCGTTGCTATGAAAACGCATCATTTTTACTTAAGTCAGTTCAGAATTTTGACATTTCGGCGATTATTTCTATTTAGAGCTCAATTAAACATGAAAGCGAATTTTAATGTGCAAGTTGATAAATTGTTAATCTTGGGGGACTCCAGAAAGAAACCACAGAGAAGCTGTACTAGCATGGGCGGAGAGATTTCCTAATAACCCAAAATCGCACATGGCATTTAAAAGGCTACAAACAGAAGTCGTACTGCTGGCAGTCTGAAGACGAAAACGGACAAAACTAGGGCAATTGGCGTTTTAACAGCGGTAACTATTGATGAGCATATATAGGTACCAGATGGCTTGCTAGAGATGCTGGAATGAGTCAAAAATCAGTAGTGATCATATTGCACTTGTATAATTTTCATCCATACCACATTACACTCCACTAAGAGCTATATGGGCAATACATTACAAATCGCGTTACATTTTGCAATTAATTCAAAAGATAAATGCAAGCAAATAACAGGTTCCTAATGAATGTTAGTTTTTCTGACGAAACTACTTTCTATAATTGTGGGCAGGTAGGATTTTAAGCTAGTAGTAGTAGAAATTTAATTTTTTTTTTGTTTGGTTGTTTTCTTTAGGTAAATAGGAACAATATGCACTACTGGGCGTCGGAAAATCCCCATTGGGTGAGACTCTTCCAGATCGACATCCCTAACAATTAATGTCTGGTGTGGTATAATCGGGGATAGAGTTATTGGTCCGCATTTCTTTGAAGGACATTTAAATCGAGAAATGTACATACACAGATTTTTTAAGAAACCAATTGCCCTAATTATTAAACCAAAACATATATCCTGAAATGTGGTTACAACAGGACGGAACTCAACCCCATTATGCAATAAACAATCATTAGAATGAAATAATGGAAAACAGGTGGATTGGACGAGCTGGTCCGGTCAACTGGCCTGCTAGGTCCCCGGATTTGACCCGCCTTGACATTTTCTTGTGGGGATTTATAAAGAACAAAGTGATGTCGGCTGCACCTACAACTTTATATGATAAGAAAGACCGAATCTGCTTTGCCTGCTTATTAGTGACACCTGAAATATTACAGCGGGTACGAAATTCATTTAGAAAAAGAGTGAGAAAGTGTTTGTAAGTTCAAGGGGGGCATTACGAATAACTTCTCAAGCATACCAGACGACAACTAAGTTGAAATTAGATAAATAAATATTTTTTTTTATTTTATAACCTAATAAATCATAAGTCCGTAACCGAAGAGCAAATAATTTTTTTTTTTACACATACGTAGTTTTAAATTTTGTATACGAAAGTACATTATCTCTTTTAAAATTCCAAAGTTATCCCTCAAAATGGAGAGAGGGGGTAAATGCAAAAATATATTTAAATATTATGTCCCCCATCTCCCCTTTAAATCACCAAAATTTCATGAAAATATCTGAAACCGTTTTCGAGATATCGCCTTGTAACACTTTAAAAAACTCACCCCGTAGATACATGAAAGGGTTTTCTTGGAAAAATGACAATTTTTGTAAAATATATGGCCACCCCTATTGTCAATATAAAAAACAGTTAAATTTAATTGGGTGAAAAAGTCCATTCAGAGTTAAATTCAATTTTTACTAAACTGTTATAAATTAAGATTGTTTCAGGTTTAACGCCCTAACCCTATATAATACTTATATGGGTTTAGTTTTTGAAAAATTCTTACTAAACTACACTATAATATAAAAGTGTTCCTGGAAAAATGAAAGCATCTTTGAAGTGAGGAAATACTGGTCCTGGAAGATTTTGTCATCGTGCTTGCCAATCAGCAAATAAATCACCTGTTTTTTTATGGATAGTGATAGACAATGTTTTTAGGTGAATGGAGGAACTTGGTTTCTTAAAATTATGCTGTATTCAACAAGAAAAAGTTACTTTTTGGCTTTCCTAATTGACCATCTTTAGAATTCAATAATTTTTATCGTTCAGATTCACTAAAAAGGTTTAAGATTTAGTACAGGTTTAAATTAAGATCTTGTTGATTAGTTAGGGTTTCACAGGTTTTTATCCTGTCATTGTAAATAAGTCGTCATTGGATACTTTTATTCTAATATTTCAGCGATTTGCTAGGTTTCTATAGCTATTTATGCCATCAGTTACGAAATGCCTAATTTTGTGTAACGCGTGAGATTTTTGCGGAACGAACGAAGTGAGTTCCGCAAAAACTCACAAGTTACACAAAATTTCATTTCGTAACGTATTGCATACAAGATTTTTTCTAATTTTGAAGAAAGTAATAAAAAAATAAAGTTTAATATAATTGATAAAAATTTTAAAACATAAATCTAGTTTGTTGCTGTTACTTCATGTTAGTTGTCAGTTTGACATTTTGTAAAAAAGTCTAGTATGTCGTCGGGAATTAATTTAAATAATTGCAATAATTGTGTTATCAATATTTATAATAATTAATTAATTTATAATTTATGTTGTTATCGTGTATTAATAATAATTAATTAATTTATAATTTATGTTGTTATCGTGTATTATAACAGTTTAATAAATAGAATAATTCTTTTTGTCACTAATTTTGAAATACATTTTTCGTCACCAATTGCATAAAATTTTACTTTATGTAACTAGTTACAAAAAGTAAGACGTTTCATAACGTCAATCAGTTTTACAAAGTGTCACTTTAAATGTCAAAATTAGAAAAAATAATTTTCATCTTGGAATGTGTTGCTACAATAAATTTAGTTCTATAATAACTATTGTAAAAAGGACGTACTAAAATTGTCCTTTTCTTATAAACTTAAATCTTAGAAACAAATTCACAGTATAAAACTTAGTTGTCTTACTTTTATATTTGTTAGTTTAAAACTTTTGGTTTGACAATCTAGACCGATCTAGCATTTGAATCTGGTCGTTTTAAAGTTTTAGTACCGAAAAGTAAAAAAGTAAAAAGAAAGATAGCTAATTTATCCCAGTAATTCTCTTCAAAATAACATTTTTGGGTTTGTAATGATCTGCTTGAACAAGTTATGCATATTCCCCATTATACGGGCTTCGGGACTATTAGTATTTAACAGGCTAACAAATTCAGTAATCGCGTTATGATGCCCTAGAGCGAAATATTTCACGCCACTGTTTAAATAGGTAAAATAGCATCGACGGTATTCCTTTAAGACAAAAGGTTTAATTGGTTTGTAATAGGTCAAAATAACATATAATTGCCAATAAAGCCTCAAGCGGTGAGAGGAAATCTATGGCAATACACATATTTGCAACTATATGTGTGCACGGATAAAAATGCGATTGCAATTTAATAAGAAGAATGACATGCAAGGTTTTAAATGAGAAACAATTGATTAATTTGGCCCATTCCAAGTATGGGTATAGCATTACCTAAAACTAGGGTAGATTAATAATTAGTTAATAAAAAAAAGTGCTGATTTAAAAAATGGCTAAAGGTAATTAACGAAAATTACAATTAAAGTTATTTCGTGGCTTTCTTACCTACATAAGGAATAAACAGATGTTAATTACTCATTTCTAGTAGTCAATTATATGTAGGGGGAGGACATGCTTAATTATGTGCCATAAACCAGTAAAGCCCCAAAATGTCTCAAGGGAGACTCGCTTTTGGGTTCATTTTTATTACACGCCAGTGTTCGCCTATGTATTATTTAGTCGATGCCATAACTTTCTACTAACACATTTTTTTTCTTAAATTTAAAATTTCTCGACAAAATAATGTCAAATTTGTTTAGAAAAAATGATAAATAAAATACCCAAACGTGTTTTGGTACGGGTTCCCTAAGTAGGAACAGAGATATACACCTTTTAAATTTCACCGGCCACCACTGCTGATTACTCAACATTTTTGATGAGAGGGGGGGGGGGGGTGAAAATCATATTATGTTAGTAGACCTAAATCCTAAATCCGGGACGAAACACAATATGGACAATAACAGAACCTGGAAAATCCCGTGACTTTTTGAATCACATCTAAAACTACAACTAAAGTCAAAGTTTCTTCACAAGTTCAGGTGTGCATAATACTCACTTTATCTAGCTGTTTATTTTTGTCTTTTTCAAAATATTCACTGTAAAATTTGTATTTTAAGGTACTAATATGCACCATATTATCACCGAATATATAACACATAGAAGGGTCACTCCTGCGCGGCACTGTGATGTTCTAAGATCAAAGCATCGCCGCCAGCAGCCGAATGTATTTTCTCGAATTTTAAGACTTGCGAGGTCGCAGACGGAAATCCCAAATTACGAGGGCGATACGTGCACGCGATATGTGTAAGCGGGCCGAGCTGTTTTACGAGGGTTACTCTGTAGGAACGGAATAAAACTAAAAGTAAACTACAGTTTTTTAATTAATCAGTTGTATTAACATAAAGTTATATAAGAACGCAGTTCAATTTGTTAGCAACAACACTGCAAACTATTATTTATCTACAATAAAGTAGTTACAATAGAAACAACATTAAAGTGTGTTTTAGATCGATCAAATAATAAACTTAATATATCGGATAAAAAGAAACTGAGAATATATTTTTTAAATACATGTAGGGAAATATTTTTATTTAAAAACACACAGTTGAGCTGCGTTCTTTACTTATAGTTAGTTAAATTTGAAATAAAGAAAAAGTTCCAGCACCTACAAATAAATTAAATACTAAGTTTGTTTTTTATTAGAAATCAGTTAATACTGAAAAAACGAGTGGTAATATAATATACCTAAAATAACTAAGAAATTATTAACGGCGTAACAGACCTTCCGAGATTTTGACAGATGTTACCGTTTTGGGGTTCCTAGATGACAACAATGTATGTTGTCCATTTCCGTCTTCCTGTCTGTCGGTCTATCTGTTAGCCCGACAGCTCCAAAACTAGTTGACGGAAAAGGATGAAATTTTGTATGCAAAGTACGCCTTAACCCTACTCGAAAAAGTATATCCTTTGTGTTCAATATATACACGGTGAACACTATAAAAAATTAAAATGTTAAGATTTTTGGTTAAATTTTATAATTTAATATGACAGTTATAGAAGAATAGTTAAATATTTAATGAATCCAACCATATTGTGAGAAAGTTATACAAAGTGACAAAGTTTGTTTTTGTTTCTTTACCTACTGTTCTGTTTAAAGGTAGGCAAGTTCCAAGTGGTATATATTATATTCATAAAAGAAGGCATATTAATTTGTAATTATATTGGGATCATAATCGATTATTTCGGTACATGCCTTATTGTCATGGCAGTATGTTGACGATAGGAGCAAAACAAAAGGAACGTTGTTTGTCATTCTAAATAAAATATTTAAAAAATCGACAAATATAAGTTAAAAAAAATTGTAAGGTACAACTACATGGGACCTTCACAGAATGATTGGCTAGGGTCTAGGCTATCTGAAATGGCCAATTACAACATTTTTTGGAAGGTCAAATTTTTTTATGACGAAAAATGTCATAAATGTGACAAAATTAATGTCTCTTACATTTTTACACATACCTCGCGAACTAATCGAGATAGTTCCGTTATATATTTTTTAATCCATAGAAGAAATGTGAGCGAAGGCATTTTGTTTTTTTGAAAACTCTAGTTTTTTTTTTGTAAAACTTGGTGAAACTTCAACATGTAGGTACTTTAATTGCAGCACTTTTTTCAGTAAGCGAGAAACTTTTATGTTTTAAAGAATTTGGTCATTCCATCTGCATACGAAGGAAAGCCAAAACATCGACGAAGTTTAAAAAAAAAAACGCAGTTTCTACGACTTATAGTGTTCAAGTTATCGTTAGTTAAAATTGAAAGATTCGGCTGCCGCGTGACCCAAAACGTCTCGCCATATTAATGCTCGTCTGCGCGTAGTGCTGGGCGATGTTAGAATGTTTAAAAAACATCGATGTTCTCTTATTGATATTCGATGTTTTGCCATCGATGTTAGGGGTCATAAACATCGATGCCAATATCGATGATTATCTTTCGATGTTCGACCATCGACCTTCCGTTCCGAATCTATTGACAAAAGATTTTGGGAGCTAAATTAATAAACATTATTTATTTAGTTTTACGTTCTTTAATTTTTTAAGGGTATGCAATTCTTTTGTTTTGTTTGTTTTTATTTTTACTACACAAAGAGATTAACACCACCACCAGAACGAAAAAGTAAAAATATGTTCAACACACAAAAATGTATTAATTTAAATTTATTCAGTCACCCCTATATAAACAACACAGAACTCTCCGTCCGCTTATTTGGTCCACTTTATACCACCACGCGTCGTCGGATGAATCAACTCGGGCGAATTTGCCCTCAAGCGGGGACGAGATGAGAAGGGAAAATTTCGTCGCGCAGTCTCGGGCGTGTTCGCGCTTATTGGAGAGTGATCCTTCTATGTGTTATATATTCGGTGATATTATCTTTATATAGAAACTGTGGATACTAAAGATTTGTCAGGATGCTCAGTGTAGCATAAAATTCGAAAATTGTTAAATATATTGCTCAGCTAAAAACAGCTTCTAAAGAAGTTGTTCATGCATAAAATCCTTTTTTAAAACTTCTTTTTGCGATTAAATAGAGACTTGTGGTTTCTCAAAGAAATGTATAATGATGCATTTTTGTAATATTATGTACTACAAAAGATTTTAAAAAATATTCTTGTTAGTTTGTGCAATGGTAGTAAGATAAGGAATTCTTTCGTGTGGTAAATTATTTATTATAGGAACAATTTTATTTTTCAATATCGCTACCTCTAATACAGCAAAGAACGTACAGATAAATGTTGATTATAAAAGATCTATCTTATTATATATTATAATATCCGGAAACACATGTGAAATTTTAAAATCTAAAGGGGTACAGCAAGTCTGAAAATAGGGAAAGAACGAAAATGTTAAGTTCCCTACTCACATTTAGCATACTCTAAAATAACGAAAAACAGTTTAGTGGAGTTGTTGATAACCCCCCGAGAAACTGACGTAACGCTACTAAAGGCCACTTTATGATGAAATATGCAAAAATGCAGACTTAATAATAATTTATTTTTTGTCATTGGGATGCTTGATGATTTAACATTTGGTCTGTTACCATGAAATGAGATAATATAAATAGATTTGATCGCGTAATACTAGATTCATGGAAACTTTGTGAAAAATGAAGATTAAAACTTTTACTATTTGTTTGCAACTTTTATTAATCACAGGTGTTCAAAGAGGTACTGAAGATGATGATGATTTTATAGTAAAACATATTTTATATAAACACAAAAATATACTATGTGCGTAACTAGGGGGTTGCTTGAGGAGGCTAAGCCTTGAAAACCAAAATTAGCCCCTGTTCTCCCTAATAATTTTTGGAACCTTTTCGATAATACAAATACAGAATGCAGTCGAAGTATTGATAAGTGCTTAGCATACCATGTAAAGAGCCACAATATTTTAAAACAAAATTTTATTTATTCAACATAATTTCCTTTAAGATACATTTAGCAGAACGTAATTCACGAGGTAATTCATCAATTTTTTACAGTGTAATCAACAACTTGTGAGCAGGATCGTTGTCTTGAAAAAGAGCACCCCTTTGGCAAATTTTCCGCGGGGTTTTCCACAATTTTCTTTCGTAATTTAGTTAGCAACTCAGTTTATATGCTCCCGTGATACTTCTAACCTGTTTCTAATAATCTATTATAATCCCATCTTTGTCTCAGGAAACTACCAGAAATATCTTGCCAGCCGATTTTTAACCACGGATTTTTTGATCGTGGAAAACCAGAATGCTTCCACGTTTCATTCATAGTAACAAGACGATCCAAAAAGTCTGAGGAATCTTTTTCAAAATGGCGGCAGATTTCCCTCGACGTTGTCAATCAAACGCGCTTCTGATCAAGATTGAAGCATCTCGGAATCCATTTGGCCGAAAACTTTCTCATACCCAAGTCGTCATAAATGATGTGAACCACAAATTCATAGAAAATTGGCACTACTTCTGCTATACGTTTGAGCCCAATTCGTCGATTTTCTAAAATCATATCATGGACAGAATCAATATTTTCCGAAGTGGTCTCAGAAATTGCTCTCCCAGAGCGGTGCTCATCTTTGACACCTGATCATCCTCTTTTAAATTCTTCAATCCAGTTTTTAATAGTGGCGTATGAAGGACACTGATTACCTAAGGTTTCTATCAAATCAGCAAAAATTTCTTTGCCCGATACCCCTTTCGAAAATGGATCTTATTAACTGATTAGTGGATTTTTCATTTCTTCTTAAAATAAACTTGCCAACCCCATAGTAGCTCCCTAAGAAAATCAAAGCTAGTTCCGTTGGGGACTTGTCCCTTTTCTACCGATATTTTTACGGATTTTGCTCTAATGAGCTAGTCCCTATAATTCCCCCTTGACTGTCCCTAACAGAACAACAAGAGGCGCGTTACCCATGCATCCCTTTACTGTCCAGCTACAAAGGCCTAGAAGATCCCACCTATCTCGTTCAATTATACCTAGGGTCTCCAAATTATGGAGAAAATTGCCTGCAGATGTTTTCTCTCACTTACTATTTAAGAAAAACAGATAAACATAAAAAACAAAGCCATGCCATAATCTGTGTCTAGTAGAATAAAACTTACCCTCTAAAAAAAGTCTTTTCATTCTGGTGTAGCTGCGCATTGCTAAGAATCTGCTGAAACAAAACAAGAGCGTTATTGATTATGTTACTTGTAAAAAGATGAAACTTAACTTTTCAAGAACTTATAACATAAAAACATGTTTTTTTCTTGTTTAATATAAAAATAAAATATTGCATTTTCCTGTCAAGTAGGTATATATTTAAAAATTCTCACATTATTAAACAAAAACTCAACAAAACTAAAAGAAAATATTGGGAAAACGGAACTTAACCGTCCACCAAAATGTTACAGCATTTTCAATGAAAATATTACCAAGCATTTTAACCGAAAAAAAAAGTAATTCCAGATTCATCTTTTTCCCAAACAAAAAACATTTTGAACAAAATATTGGAACCTCACAATATATACAATCGTTCAGTTATAGTAAATTTACTACAAAGGTAAAGGGCAAACCTTTATCACTGGTCATTTGAGAAGCCCGTTAGCGGTTTGTACTAAAACAACTCGTACAATGCCATCTTTTTCAGGAAAAACAGATTTTACACGACCTAGCCGCTAATTTATGGGGGGGGGGGGGGAGGATAAGTTGTCCTTTATTAAAACTAATGCCCCTGGCTAAATCTGATCTGAGTTCTTAAGCCATTTACTATGTTGTTGTAACGTATGAAGGGATTCATTGTGCCACTTCTTTCAAAATGCTTGATGAAATTGCACCAACAATTGCCAGAAATCCAAACATTTAACATTTGGGGACAGGATGGTCCGGATCGGAGATGCAGGATAAAGGGGCCATACTGATATAGTGAGCTGGTGTTAAGTTACATTGAAAAAACATTGTGGGACATTTCACTACAAATGTGTACCTTTTTCCAACAATTTGTTCTCAAAAACTTCCAAGACCAATTTGTAGCAAACTTTGCTACAATTGTATGAAAATGTATAAAAACTGTTGTAACTAATAATCCAATTAGAGTAAATTGCTCTACAAAGACTTTGGTACAATTTTGTGTGAAAAAAAGTCCAAACGAAAATGACTTACATTTCCCAGACGACCAATAAAACGTCGTAAAGCAGCCATATAAGTAAGAGACCAGTTCTAAGTGGACCTCCTTCATGACATAACACACAAAAAGGCACAAATAAGTTTTTTGAGCTTTTGCACTCCTAGATCTGGTCATGGTAATAAATAAAGGACCGGCAAAATCTACTGCGTGCACAGAAAAGATTTCATCCGGGTCACTCTATAAGGATTCAAATTGCCCATCTTGGGCTGGAAAGAAGAGGGTGGGGAAAACTTTTCCCCACAGACAGGTCCAATAATTTTTCTCAATTATTTTAGATTTAATTTCGAAATGTGAGTCGAGAATCGGAATAATAATTAAATAAAAAAATTCTTTTTGCGCTTAAGTGATCATTATATCTTTTTTTAATAAACGTTATTGTAAGATTTAAAATAATTCATTAAGCTATTAATGCTGTTTAACACAAAGTTTTATTGTCTGTTTATGGGAAACGCTCCAATAATTAAACTATTAAATAAAAAAACGAATGTCAAGTTTGTCTTTAAAATAAAAGGAAATACTCGCATACTTACAGCTATTTAACATACTTATAGCTTCCTATTTAAGAAAAAAATATAGATTTATAGACTTGAGCAAAAGAGAAAGTGAAGGAAAAAATGTCGTGTTATCAAAATGTTTGTGAAAAGCACGACAATTTAAGAGGTTGCAATTTAAATTTACGTAATCGGTGAATATTAATTTAAAATATTTTTGTAGGTTTTTGTGTGACATTTATATTTAATTATACATAAATTTTAATGTCAATTCTGTGGCGTATCTTTCGTTGAAACTTGCCAACAGAGAAATAGTCAAATGCATAATTTGTAAAAATAATTTACATATAGATCTATTAAGAAATGTAGCATCATTTAAATAAAAAACAAACCTTCACCTAATGTAGAAATATACATTAGAAAATCATTGACAGTAATCTTTATGTGTAGCAGGCACTCCCCAGAGAGATCTTATATTAAAAAGAAAAAAGATTAAACTGTGGCCCTACCAATGAAATTTCAGAATAATTATAATTCAATTTCGTTTTCATTTTAGCACCAGTCATGATTTTTTTCTTTTAAACAAAGTAGTTATAAATATAAAGCTAATATAAAAAAGACAATGTTTACAGGATTTATGCATGAATAGCTCAATAAAGATTATCAGCAAGTTATTGTGCAATCTTTCAATTAAAAAAGGTTAATCCTGTAATAATTTCCTTGGAATAATGAAAAGATCGCAGTTATAAAACGCCTTTACCCAACAATTTAAAAATATCTAAATAGCAATTTACTACATAACTATTATTAACCCAGTTTACATATAAATATAAAAGTCAAAACCTTTTCTTTTTTAATTCTAATTTTAAAAAAAAATCGTATTTAATTGTAAGCTCAATGTTAATTTGCTTCTTTTAATTAAAAAAATTATTAAAAGCTCAAGGTTTTCAGGAATTTTAGTTTGAAGGTAACAACCGAGTAGGATTAAACACTAAAAAAACTAGCGGCACTCCTCTTGAAAAGCTTGCAACGCAGAGCATAATTTTATCATAGGACAATCAAACTTACTGACTACATCTTTAGTCAGCTGTTTTAGATGGTAGGTACTGTCAAAAAACAATTAAATAGTTAGAACTTAGAATACACAAAACGAAAATGATTGAGAATCTATCTCTAAAGGAAATTGATAACTAAAACACGTCTCTATTTATCGGCGAATCCAAATTATTACCCTCAAAATTGACTCTTAAAATCTACTCTTGATCAAGCAATTGCTGTATGATCCTACTAGTAGTAGGATCGATTTGATAAAGCACCTTGGGGAGCTTTTTGACTCTAACCTCACTTTCTCTCATCATATGCTCGGGTTTCCAAAACGTAATACTAGATACTTTAGACAAGTTACATGCTTGAGGACACTTTATATCTCCTTAGTTCGACCATTATTAGAATCCAACTCACTTGTTTAGGCGCCCTTCTTTAGTGATAGCATTCATTGTGCATGTTTGGGTTGGTGACCTTGGTATTCAGAATCTTTGTACACGGCGGAGGCACTTTGACATAATCTTTATCTATAAAGTAATACAATGGTCTTGTTGACTGCTCGACCATTTTATCCTAATTTCAATTTTATATACCTCCGAGAAATCTGTACCCTATATGGTCAGTGGTCTTTGATAAACGGAGCCATGTATCATGTCAACTCTTTGTCTTGTGATATCTTTAATGTTTCAGAGATCGCCTTAAAAACGCTACTGAAACGCTTGTGATGACCTTTGTACTAATAAGATTTGTGTTGTAAGTTGGTCTAACATTATTTTCTTATAACATATTTATAGTTGGCACCAAAGTTAAGTGTTTCATTAGGTCTGTTCCAACAAGCAGTCCGAATGGTATTCTGACCGTCTCAAACAATCAGTCATTTGCATGCACTAAACGCGCCTGTCGCTGTGCAACATGTAATATTTATCAGAGCAACTCTACTTCTGATAGACAACCATTCTCGGACTCTGTGTTGGAACAAACCTATTCACTATTTTATATTGTATATTACTGTTTGTAACCTTGTTTATTGTTGATACATAAATAAATAAATGTCACTTATTAAAATTAACCGAAGTTACGACACGTCTTCTTTCACTCGTTATAGAAAATGACTCACTTTGTAATTAGTTACATACAAAATATTTCTTTTACATTTCTATCACCGACTAGAAAGCTAAGTTAAAGTTCGGGGAATTTCAAAAAATTCTTTGTTACTGAACGCTACTGACTTTTATATTAATATATTCGAGTCTTGGGCGTAAAAAGATTGAAATACGCTTCATTGGAGAAATAAACAAAAACAAGTATCTGAGCAGGAATTTTACAATAATTGTTGGAATTTTCTAATGGGTGTATTTAAAAAATTAATATTGATAGTATGAAAAACGACCAACTGTATTATATTGAATCACTTTCTCATTGAATAAACATTTTGATAAACTACGCTTAAATATAAGCAATTGTCATTATAAAAAGTAATAATATAAAGTTTTTAAAATTATGTTTTTATTGTTATATTATTTGTATTATAAATTAAATAAAACCATCAAAGGAAATATAAATAGTGATAAAAAATGTTTGAGCTGAACTACTTAAAAGACCGTATAAAAAACTTAATATAACCATCAGGTAAAAAGAGCGCATTTCATAAATAAAAACCAACTCAGTGCAGGTTGGGAGTCAAGCAATAACTTTCACAAATCAATGAAGAAAATATATCACAATCTTTTATTGAATGATATACATATTTTTAGTTTTAATTATTTGCATATTTGCACAAAAACCTACCATTATTCATATTTCTCTGTTTTAATCTTAGACTATTGCGCAATGGCACAGAAGGCACTGTTTCATTATCAAACCGTATAATTAAAAAAAAAATAACTCATTAACTTTCTTTTTTATTTTGGAGCAAAAAAATTCAGTACTTATCTAAAACAATAAACTAATTATATACCATGCTTAAGTATATGTTGGCGAGTAGAATTAGCCAATAACAGCATATAAAGAAAAAATTTTAATAATACTTCACGTCAAAAATTTAATATATCCAAAGAAGGTTCTTATTTCATTAAATTGAAACTATAATACCAAATCAATCTTACATTACCATAATATACTCCCTCAACGAAAAAGTTTCACAATAATAAGCGATCTAAATTACTTAAACGATTTAAAAACTATTACATGCATTAAAAATAATTGTATTTTCTGTCAAGTTCAAAAGCTGACCTACATATATCAGCTTTAAAAGAATAATTGAATATATTGCTAACATTTTTTAAGTGGGCATTTAATTGATTGATATCTACACATTTTACTTCAGGTGATTTTTTACTCCACATTGGGCGTCTATAAAATATTTAGTATCTACTTAAATATGGAGAAATTTACAACGTATTTCTGTAATTTAACTATTGGCTTTCTTGACTACAACCCTATTGTTAAGAACATTTATTATAACTAGACAAAGTATGTATGTAAATTTAGAACAAACTTCTTCGTAGATACTGTCCTTCCTGCGGCTCCTGTTACTAAGGTAAAAACGGGGCACGGTATCCGTAATATCCGTAGTCATAGTAATCGTCACCATAGCAACCGTTTCCATGTCAATGTAGAAAAAACGGAGCACCGTATCCGTAATAACCGTAGTCATAGTAATCGTCACCATAGCAACCGTTTCCATGTCAATGTAGAATTGAAAATATATTATAAAGTAATTTTGACATTTCAAAAGTATTATGACACTTGTATTTTATGTGAGACGCCCCACCAATAACTGGACAGAAGAAAATCTAAATTAGATTAAATATTTTATTAACAGGAGTTATTCTTTACATCAACTGACAGTTATTTAGGTTGGGCTTTACACTTGACAGAAAATATGTAATTATATGAATGTTTAAAAGAACATTTATCCGATATAGATCACTTAATGTTGCAAACTCTGTTGTTGAGGGAGTATATAATATTTATTAATTGATTTTTTTATAACATTTATGATATGGAGGTCAATATGCTTCAAGCTATACGCTAGGATTTTGACGCAAGATAAATCTGTATCAATTATTTATTTATAGTTTTTAACTTGATTACTAGCAAAGTAAATGATAGAGAATAAAATAATTCTGGTTCTAGTACTAGACTGGACAAGATATTTATAATTATTTAATATGATTTCGTTTGAACAAAAATCCTTTGAAAACAAAAAATGTTCTCCTTATCCATTTGCTTGAATGTGCAACATAAAAAAGTTGTTTCAGTTCTTAAAAATTATAATGCTATAAAAACTGTGTGTCAATGTTTGTATTCTGTTTCAGAAGAAATAAATGAACTATAAAACCATTGACAAAGCCAGTCCTGTGTGTTATAATACTTCATAATGTTCTTTGTACTTTTTGTTATTTTGATACCTCTATTAAGATTTCTATAAGGTTGGACGTACACCAATAAGTAAAGCTGAACATTATTTAATAATTTCATAATTTTACAGGGCTAATGAGAATTTCCTTTTGGCATGATATACTAAAACTTCTCTGGGAGGTCCTCTATCTACATCTAAACCTACGCATATATCTGCTGCTACAACTACTGATGCTTTTTTTATTTAGATGAAAATTACTTCAACACAATTTTACACAGATAATAGAAACCTATTTTTCACGCACTGCAACTATATTTTGTAAGCTTCCCTATTTCTTCAAACTGTTTTTATAGGCTGTTACTGAATAGTAATAACTGTAATAATAAATTCCTACCTAAGTATTTTTTATTGTGTTAGAATTTCGCGTTGTTTTTTTACTTCGGTCGGAAATATATTGCAAAAATTAAATTTAATGTGAATTAAATAAACCGCAAATTTATTAAAAATGAATCATTTGGTTGATTTTTAACATTTCTGCAATGCCTGTTTAAAAAGCAAATTGTAACCTTTTGTTTGCTTACAATGTCGCAAAATATTAGTCAAAAATAGTTGGTATACATCCAAAAAAAAATTATCGGTTTTCATTAACAACAATAGCATTGTTTAATACTCTGAAAAACAGCACGATAGTTGCATCCTCCTTGTCGCAAAATTATTGTTTCGTTATGAACTAGGAATTTCTTATTAACCAGTGGTTTTTTGATAATAGTAGTATATTGTGTATCTAGTAGAAAAACTCTAACATTCCAGGACGATTGTGAAGATTGCAACACAGAGTCCGGGAATGTGGCTTTTACTTCACATACACAATATGCTGTGACACACATATTCTATAGCACACATTTTTTAGCCGATAGTTAAAAAATCGAAAGAAAATATGAAAACTTTGTTTAATTTTGAAAAAAGCATGAATAATTTTATGCGCAAATAACTGATACCTTGAAATTCCGAATAAAGGTTGGTTCTAAAACGACGGAAACGTATCAATTTTTATTGTCGAACTTGGCGCGTTTCAATATAATTTGTTGTTTTTTTTTTAATTCAAGTTATTATATATTTTGTATCTAGTACAAAAGTGCAAAATAATAAGTGACGATGAATTTTCCATTCCTGGGACTCCTCCGGAACTGGCAGAATCAGTAATTGCTGCCACATTAGATTCACTGCCAAAAAATAAAGACAAAAATATGAATATGCATACAGTCGTTTTATGTACAGGGTGTCCGGATTTCGTTGTAATTGCAAGATATCTCGGTTGTTATTAGAAATAGAGAGTTGCGGTTTTCGCGAAGTGTTGCTTCTTTTTGATGAAATGAAAGATATTTTTCATGTCCCCTTCGTTTTTGACATACAGGACGAAATAGATTTTTTTTCCATTTTCGGACTCCCCTCGCATTTCAGTTATCTTGTAACTTATAAAAAAAAGTAAAAATGGATCCTATTAGAGTTTTCTATGTAGAACCGAGTGGCGTGGTTAGATTTCCATCAGATATGATATTTTTACAAGAAATATCAAAATTTTTGAATGATCGGCGGAAAATAATATTTTTATTATTTATTATGTGATCAGCATACAGTATTCTGATGTTCTAATCAGAACAGAGAGGCATATGAAAATACAGGTAAATAACTCATCAACTAGCATTTTAAGATAGTTCTTGAAATATTAAAGTTAGTGGAAACATCTGTTCTGATTTATTTTCTTTTTAACAACATAATCATAAATCAAAACATTAGATATCCTGGAATTTTTCTTATTTTATTCTATATTTATTTTTTGTTGGTTGTGCACCTATGGCAATAACATTAACATGTATTCTGTCCCATTACAAATATCCAGTTGGCTGTTTTTTATCTGAGACAGCTCACGTAGGCTTCAAGCCTCAGTACTAACGTACCGTGGGCATCTGAAGAGAAGGAAAATGTAGTTTACTGACACGGGATTTGAAGCATTGTAGGTTGGGAGGGGAAGGGTAAATATCTGCAGGCAATTTGTTCCATAATCTGGAAAGAGAAGTGGGATGTTCTAGGCTTTTGTAGCTGAACAGAGAATGTAGAGAATACAAAAAAATATATTTCAGATTTATTTGGATTAGGTATATGCATATTCCCTATTGTAAGAAACACATTTTGCCACATTGTTAAATACTCGTACCAAAATTAAACTGTTGTCTAATTCCCAGATATGTTGTCAAACAGCTTCATCTAACATGTTACCTATATGTAAAAATAGTTGAACATTTCGTAACATTGATCTAATTTTTTACACCATATATTTTAATCAATATTAATCTCTGACGCCTTGGCTAAGACAGAAAACAAGATAAAAATCTGCATTGTGGGTGAGAAAAGGTCTTTTAACGTTCACATTATTTTACAATACGACACATAAATTAATGGAAGTAAATGTTGCACAACAAAATATATTGTTTATGGGCAAATAAAACGTTGCAATAATATTTAAGCAAGACTGTCTTTACAACGTGTCAAATGGTTTATTAATGGTGACCAGCGGACTGTGAAGTTTAACCTGGTGTAAATTAGATAAATTAATGCAGTGTGGTTCCAGATAATGTTTAAGAATATTTTTTTCTCACAGCGTATTAAAAAAGCGTACATATCCACTAAACTTGGTAAGAGCGAAAATTGATGATTTTACTGGTATTTTATTCAACTGTGCGTTATTTTCCTAGCACACGTATGTGTTAATTGTGGAATATGTGGAGTTTCTGAGCAACAGCCGGGATGGCTGTACAAGAAGAACAGATTACACGCAAGAGTTTTCTTATTAAGACTACCTACTTCATGAGTTGGATAACTGTTATTTAGAATAGAATCTAGGTAATAAGTCAGCCACATGAAACCAACACCTTTAAAGTTTGGGAATGTGAAAAAAAGTTCTGATAATGTTTGACTATTTTTTTCTCACAGCGTATTAAAAAGGCGTACATATCCACTAAACTTAGTAAGAGCGAAAACTGATGATTTTACCTGTCCTTTATTCAACTGTGCGTTATTTTCCTAGCACACGTATGTGTTAATTGTGGAATATGTGGAATTTCTGAGCAACAACCGAGCTGGCTGTACAAGAAGAACAGATTACGCGCAAGTGTTTTCTTATTAAGACTACCTACTTCATGAGTTGGATAACTGTTATTTAGAACAGAATCAAGGTAATACGTCAGCCACATGAAACCAACACCTTTAAAGTTTGGGAATGTGGAAAAAAGTTCTGATAATGTTTAAGAATATTTGTTTCTCACAGCGTATTAAAAAAGCGTACATATCCACTTAACTTAGTAAGAGCGAAAACTGATGATTTTACCTGTCCTTTATTCAACTGTGCGTTATTTTCCTAGCACACGTATGTGTTAATTGTGGAATTTGTGGAATTTCTGAGCAATAGCCGGGCTGGCTGTACAAGAAGAACAGATTACACGCAAGCGTTTTCTTATTAAGACTACCTACTTGATGAGTCGGATAACTGTTATTTAGAACAGAATCAAGGTAATAATAAGTCAGCCACTTGAAACCAACCCCTTTAATGGTTGGGGATGTGAAAAAAGTTATTTTAATACTAATTATCTAAATAATATTTTAATTATTAGTATAGTACATATATTGGTAGAAAGCATTTAAGATTTTTACGATATTATTAAATGTCAACATTTTATTAATTAGTTAAGTTATAAAGATTACTACAAATACTACAAGAAAGGCACTACAAAATAAAAACAAACCAAATAATTTCAACTTTATACTTATCTAGTTATCTACTTTATAATTAATTCAATATTAGTGGCAACCAGACCACCTACATTTTGCAGGTGACCTGCTGAATCAGTCTATTCACTTGATATCGTAATAATTCATTTTCGTATGAATATATTAATTTAGGAGATTAATGAATTGAAATTTCTTAGTGACAACAATGGTATTCTAACAAGCGTTATAATAGTTGATCTCTGCGAGGTTATCTATTGCCTTTCTGGGTGTAGGCACTTGATGATTTTTACTTTCATTGACTTTTTCTTAATCAAAATATGACAGTCTGAGTGGCGAAAAAATAATTATAAACGTGAATATTTTTATTGACTAACGAGTTGCCTTTACGGCTATGGATGCGGACAATTTTAACTTAGAGCAGAACAAAAAAAGGCAAGAAATAACTTGATTCATTGATTGAAAGGTACAATAGGTTAATGTTTATACATTCTCTTTACTGCAGCTGCTAAGGCTATTGTAATCCCTGTTGAACGGAGGCTATTGATCTTCAGGTAAAGTATTCCTTTTACTAGCTACCCTGGGTAACAAGATCCCTTAGGTAGTTTATTAATCTTCCTATATGAGAGGCTGCCTCCTTCTCTTCATTATATAATCTGCATAGGGGTGCATCTTGATACAAGCAGACGCGAAGATGTTGTCCTCGTGCTCAGTCACCCGGTATTAGGCCTATTACAAGCCTTAGTTGATATCTGTTTCGTTTCAGGAATCCTGCAGTTAATGCCTTAATTGGTGAATTCACAATTAGTGCTTTGTCTTTGCCCTGCGGTTCAACTAACGCTGGTGTTGTAGTTCAGTCCACCAAGCCCAACTGCAGAGTAAGGTTTTTGCTGTTCGGTACCCACGCTAGTGTGACTCGATTGTGGTTAGCCATGACCAGAAGGCACTGAAGGCAGTACCATATCAATTTCGAGTTAATCTGATGACATGCTAGTGCTCTTCTTGCTGCCTGACTGTCTGTGTAGATAAGAATGTCTATATTCCTATATATTTTTTTAAATTCACTCACGGAGAGATATCATGAATTTCTGCTTGAAAGACGGTGGCGTACCTTTCCAAAGCAACATAAATATTTTGTCTTGTGACAATTTCATGTACACCAGCACCTATTCCTCAATTGAATGACTTACCAGAATATTCTAGAATTAAAACAGACTAAAGAATTTACCTCACACTCACCCAAATACGCTAAAAAGCAACTTGAGTTTCCAAAACATGAAGTAAAAAAACTACCTACTGATTTCTAAAAGCTTTGGAATGGGACAGACTGAGTACGGACGGAATAAGTTCTGTTACAAAGAAGACAACATTTTGATACGTTTACTTGGGAATTCAAAGCACCAGTTCGTCATAGGTTCACTCTTGTCGTGACGTCCGATAACATCACAAGATTTTTTAAACCTCGTATAAAGAAAGTTTGGTCATTGCCTTCAGAAGCATCATAACAACCCAACAACAAGAAAAACAAATAACGGTTCTTTTCTATTTACCATCAGTAATTATACTATTCCTGGTTACTAATTATTATTGCGCTTAAACGGAATTTTATTACATTATATTTTGTGACTCATACACGATCCGAAGGTGGCAAGATTACAACTTATGCGATCTAATATGGGTAGATCAAAAGGTGCAGTGGGAAAATGTTTTGAATAATTTTTGCAATTTATTTCTTCTTAAAGGTTTATTAAAAGAACCGACATTTATTTTTAAACATAATGCAGTTAACAGACGTATACAATATTACGAGAGTTGATCATTACAATCTAACCTTGACCTCCGTTCGGTATTTCTATTTAAAAGGAAAGACTGTATACTTCGTGAACTCAAAGAAAAAAAAAACGTGTTTTCTGTTCCTGCATTGAGCTAAAAAAAGCCCAAAAATAATGGGCAATCGCTATTGGGTAGACTAGACTAGTTTCGTTCTTGTTGGAACTCATCATATTACCGTAACCCATGAGGCAACTCTCTAATATGTTTTCTGTTGAGAAAAACAGCGGTGAAAATTCAAGGCTGCTATCTAGCGGAAATTTACTGAAATAGAAGGATAGTCCATATAAGTTGAAATGAGAGCTAAGCTTCTAGCAACAACTTAATAAGCAAAAATTAAAGAATACACCAGTTTCACATTTTTCGTGGAACGGACTTAGCGACGTAACTCGAAAATACCATAGGATTTTTTTTTCACTTTATGTCCAAATTAATAATTTTATGTGGGATCGTGGGAAAATAATCCTACTGCTTTAATCTGTACATGTATACATGCTGCAAAATGATTGATCCCACACTATTGCCGATCTATATTATAAGTAATTTAATAACATACATATTAGAAAAGCAAAAAGCAACTTTTAACCTACCTTAATGTCAGAGGTAAAATTAATTTAACAAAAATTTATAGCTGTAGGATTAATCAACCAAACACATATTAAGATATCATTAGGACTCGACGATTGTTGTGGAGGAGACATTTTATCATTTAAAAAACACTTAAGTTATTTGGACTTTGTCTTTTAACTACCGCACATTCCTACACCTTAAATGACACTAAATTAACAAAAATAAAATTAAAAGTAACATGTACCTACAGTCGACAAGTATAACACGTTGACTTTCTATTACCATTTTGACAAAATACAGTACAAAAAATATTCGACCTTCAAAATTATTTAATAAAAAAAACTGTCGGGTAGAATACTTAATTACAAATTTAACATGTCGGTAACATTATGTGGTTTGTCTACAACATCGTATAGTTCAAGGCTATCAAAACACTTTTCTATTTTAATCTTGCTGCAGGATATTGGTTATAAAAAGCCATTTAACAGCAGATCGGTTTGCTCGTCTGTTGCATTATAGATAGACGGTAAATCATTTGTTCTTACTTACCTAGTTCATATAAATCAACGTTCGTTTTAACTCAGCGAAACGTTATGTAAGAAGATGAATGTCCGCTATTGTCTGATTTGTAATGGATGTAGGTATACATCAGCTATAAATAAAGGTAGTGTCCATAGTAGAAACAAAACAGATTCATAGTGATATAAAATTTTGAAATCTAACTCAGACAATTCTCTTTGAGACGGGTCTTCATTCGCAATGCTTTCCATAATTCTTTACTTTCCTCGTTACATTTGTATGCATCCTGTAGTATTAACATTAACGTTCCTTAATTAACTGTGAAGGTATGTCTTGCCATAGATACCAGTCGGCAGCCTTTGTTGGCAACTGTATCTTCGCTGATCTTCTGTTTAGTCCTGCGGTTTTATAGATGCCCAAAACCTTCTAAAATGTCCAAAAGAACCTACTACTGACAATGTTCACTTAGTATCTGTTTAGGGGCTGGACTTTTCTATTATTTATCGGAGCTAGCTTCTAACTTAACCATTACGCAGGTTGTTCACCTCACGCTGAACTTTTTAGCCATTAATCCAAGGTTCTTCCTCACTAGTTATAGTACACTACATAGTATAGTTTTTTCAGCTCACTCCGTGGTGGTTTAGTCTGTTTATCCTAAAGCAATGTATGTAGGTAATACAATTATGATTATTATTCATCCCTATCGATTGAAAACTTCTACAGCTGCGCTGGCACCATGCACCAGGCGGATTGTTACGACCAGCTTTAATGGCCACACAATAATTACGCAACATGTAACAGTCATCTCTTGTAATATATCTTCTCGTGTTCAACTCCTTATAACCTGAGTTTGCTACCTCGAAAATCTAGTAAGCAATCTTTATTATTTAGCATCATTACTAACCACTTAGACAAAAATTTGCAATTTATAATCTGAACTAACTTCAACTACTAATCAGTTTCGATAATATTCCGATACTTACAGTAAAATATCAGAGAATGTAAAATATTCGCTGCAGAAGTTGTAGTCAACAAATTATGTGGAAGGAAATTTCCTTATAAGCCGTACATGACTAGGTATAGTTTTGTTTAGCTGAATATTTTATAATTGATATTATTTAAATAAGCAACCTTATCATGTTAAAAATATATAAGCGATTAATGTATTATTATTATATTATAATAAAGTATTATTATATATATATATATATATATATATATATATATATATATATATATATATATATATATATATATATATATATATATATATATATATATATAGATATATATATATATATAGGAAACGTGACAACAAAGCAAAAGTTGATTAACTCACCTGAGCAAACCCCAGAAACCCCTTCGGAAAATTCTCAGACAGGAAGAATTTCTTTGCGTTGCAGTAAATGAAGAATACTGGACATCAATCATGAATATTTATATTATGTAACCGCCAAACTACAGCCGTCAGGAGTTAATACGAATTTATTAAGGTCATGTAAGATGTATTCTAGACTTTCGTTGGACTGTGCAAAGGGACGAAATGGTCTGGCTGGCTGGGTATATGATTTTTTTATGGTTTTATAAACCTAGTAAGCATTAGCCAATTAATCAAAAATTTTCAACTTCATAAATTAAAATTTGGACTATCTTCCACTACTAATCAGTTTCGATAATTATCTGTACTGCAGGCTATTAATTCAAAACCTGCATGTCAAAGTTGTAACGTAACCAACAGCTTTTTTTATTCTTTGCTTGAGAGTTTCTCACTACAGATTGCTGATCGTCAAATTGACGGAGACGGCCTTGAACTATGCAAAATTCGAGTCCTTACATGTCTTTCGGAACATGCACAATTTTACAATATTCCCTACTATAACAAAAGAAAACTCCTATAGTAGACGATAGATTGTATGTCATAACATAAATGTAGTAATAAAAGAATGGCAAATGGGTGCATTTCTCTTCAGGTTAAAATCTTGCTAATGACCATTTGAATTTGACACTTAAGTAGTAGTGATGTGAGATTACTAACTCAAAAAATTCTTGGCATGCTTAACATATAGAATTTTTGCTGCGCAGTTTTTTCTTTATAGAATAAATGCGACATCAAATCGAAGATAAAACTAGCTACTCGTATTTTAGAAATAAGTTTTTCGAGTCTAACTACCTCAAGAAAGGCAACATGTTACAAGTAGCTTCAGCATTAAGTATATTGGCACATTCCATCGTCAGTCCACATAGAATACATCTAACTTGACCTAAGTAAATCCCTGTTACTAGCTGCCATCTGTCGATTATGTTTAAAGATCTGTGATCAATTTTCCAGAGTACTTCATTTACTGCATCACAAAGAAGTTCTTCCTATCTGGAAATAGGAGCAAAGAAATTATGTCCTTTCAACAAGGTATTTATACGCATCAGTGTTCTTTACGAGTTAATACTCTTACTCTGTCCTCACATTTTCTATATCAAGACATTAATCTTTCACATATTTTTAACATGTCAAGTTTACTTATTTTAATATTAACAATTTATTATAAAATGTTTAACTAAACAACATTGTACCTAGTAGTGGACGCCTTATAAGGAAATTTTCTTCCAATTAATCTGTTAATTAAAATGTCTGGAGTGAATTATTTACATTCTTTGATATTGTACTGTTAGTGTCTAATGCAACAGCTTTATTAATTTCAGAACGATAATTGTAGGAAGAGGAAATTAAAAAGATTTTACAAAAAACACGAAAAGCGAAATATCAGGCATCTTTAGAAATGATTTGAAAAAAAGGCATTATTACAATAAGTTAATCTAAAATTAATAAAGGGCATTCTTAAAACAATTAAGATTTTCTGATGATGTTCTTCAACATTTTTTGAATAAAAATAAAAATGTCGTGTCAAATTGTGTCGCTGCTTTAAAGAGCAGATATTGTTCAATCGCAAAATTTTCTTTATTTTTAAATTACATGCAGGCTATATGTCGGCTTGTCAAGGGTATTTAAAAAACCGTCATTAAGTAAAAGAACTAAATCTTCGTTTTACAATGCTCCTTTTTACTTTACATAACGGATGTATCTAAAGTTTTGGGAATTTTTTCTAACATAAATTAAACCTTTCTTATGAGTCACGATCAAGTTAACATTGTTCAGAATTATTCGTTAATTAGTCAATATCCATTAGTTTAAAAAAATTTATTAACATATCATGCAAATTGAAAATGCGAAGCAGTATTTACAAGCTTGTTGAAAAATATTTCCAAAACAGCCATATATCGGACCATAGATAAATGTGAACAAGATATACTTTGCTTAAATTTGCCAAAAATTGGGCGACCCAGGGTTCTGAATGAAGTTCGTGAAAGCAGAGTAGAGTTGAAAGTGCAAGACATAAAGTGGGCACATCCAAAACTGGCATGAAGATTTCATAGCTCATGCAACTATACAAAGGACACTTCAAAGAAACAATCTAAAATTTCGTAAAGGCGTAAATGTCTGCGATACACCTAGAATCAATTAAAAAGAATTCCAATATGTTGTAGGGCAGTGTTTCCCAACCTTTTTGCTGCGTGACCCAATAGATTTGTTTGCAATTGTACCGCGGTCCAAATGTTAATAAAACAAAATTTTTAAAAACGCGGTAGACAATCACAGCTAGTATATCGTATAAATAAAATTATGCATATTATGTAACAATAACTTTTGCATATAAAAAGTAATGATTTTGTATAACTGACGTAGGTACATCTAAAATTCCATGCTGAGTTATCATGTTGTCATCAACCATTTGTAATAATGATGGAAATATTGTTCCCGTTTGTCGGGAGAATAGCCGCCCTTATAGAGAAGATGTAAGAGAAGTAAATTAGTAAGTATCTCATTTTAGTTATTTAAAGCCAAACCTTTTATTCTTATTAATGTTGACTGATTTATTAAATACCATTTTTTATAACCTGCTTTAACTTCATTCCCTCCATACGATCCCAGAGACTATTACTTAGTCTCAGTCGCAACAACCCCCGTTGTGGCAACATATAAAAACAATTCTTTTTAACATTGTTTAACCAGAGGTCAAGTTTTTTTTAACAAAAATTTCTATTTTATTATAACAAATAAAAAGGCTGGTCTGATTTTCTTGCACTGACAAATTTATGTCGTTCATTAACGAAAACATGTCAGCTAAATTGGCAACTTTAGCAAGCCACAAGTTAATTTTAAAATATCCACTTAGTGTTGACTTCAGGTCACTTAAAAATATTTGCCCTTCTTCTCAAAGCTCAAATATTTGGTTCAGGACTTTTCCTCTTGAAAGCCGTCTTATATAAGAATGTAACAACACCTGTTTATGGGTCGAACCCATTTCCTCACACATTATATTAATGATACGGTTGTTATGCTAGTCGCGATGTCATCGAGTAGCTAGAGACAGTTTAGCATGCTGACTTAAAGATGTACACAGCGAATGATTGCTGGCTCTGTCCTAAACCCACGAGTTAATGTATTTACATTATATGTAATAGTAGTATAATGCATGAAGAATGAAAATTCAATCAAGGATTACAAAATGATAAAAAAGTACTGTATTTTCTAACTTTAAGTTTTTGCAGCTTTGCAGCAATTATTGGGACACCGTCACTGTTCTTCGGGCTTCTCGCTGCTATCATTTCGCGACCGACAAAAAAATTAACGCGGTTCAATATTATGTCGCGGCCCAAAGGTTTAGAAACGCTGCTGTAGAGCATTGCGACGAAATTATTTTGTCAATGGCAGAGACATCATAACGGATGACGAATTGAAGACTACGGACCTTTGGCAGTTCATTAAACTTTGTTCAGCAGCGTTGTTTTTAAAGTAAAGGTACAATTAGAAAAAGACATTAACAGTCGATCAAGAAACTAACCAACATTTAAAATATAAGTTGAAGAGTTTATTAATAGACGTATCAAGTCCTTTATATGATTTTCTAATATAATGTTCATTTTTTAAAATGCATGTTAGATTAGCAAGACTTAAAATCCTCAAGAACTTGGTCCTGGGGTAGGATTTTTAAACAATTTCTTTTTTCGTTTTTACAGTTGTTAGAAATAAAATAAATACGATAAGTTTATGAGGTGTAAAACCACCAAATTAGTAGTAATTAGCACTTACAAATTTATTAGTTTGCTATGCTACTGAACTGGTCAAAGTTTACATACTAGTAGCAATAAATAAGTATACAAGGTTAACCAATATTATGTTAATGTATTGTATTTTTATAACTTATAATACATAATTCTATTATAACACCGTTTTTATTAAATAGCCTGTTGAGGTGAACAACCGTTAAATTTTGATATTTATAATTTCCCAATTTATTAATTTTTAATGTGATTCAGTTTTTATCGCTGACATAATATGTTCAATAATATTGTGCTTTTATAAAAACATATAGAAAGCTAATCAACTTTAGTATCGGCGTATTTATAACAGTAAATTAATAAAAAGTATAACAATATAAACAAGAATAGTATAAGAATCAGCTGTTTAAAGCTTGTTGTGGTGCAATCCCATCATGTTCGATTGCAATCAAGGTTACAGAATCACGTCGATTGTTTTACATATAGAGAATGCATTTAAGTGTTCCTGCTATATGGATAATATTCAGCCAATATTATCTTGGATAATGAGATAAAAATCACATATATTTTTAAATTATCATAGGTCAAATTAAAATAAAATGGCAACGACAATAATTATTATATTTATATTTGATTTAAAATGGTTTAGCGTAAATAGCTACCTACAACTTATACGCTTTATTTCACTAAACTATTTAACCTTTCTTTGTTAACGCCCGGTCTCTTAGACCGACTCGACCAACTTCGGCCGATAATTACCAAACGTATCGGCTTACGAGCTTGTCCTGCTCAATAGCTTCATTTTTTCGGCCCACAAATTCGGTGCGAGAAAATCATTGACCGACGGCACACAATATTTTGAATTTTACGGATTTCGGTGTCAGAGACCGGTGTTATACTTTGTGTAAGATTTCTGTCTTGGAGTCTGCGATTTCCACCGGTAAGTTTATTACTATAATGTTATGTAATTGTCAAAATTAAAATTTTTTGCGCCTTTACAGTTAGAAATAAATATTATAAAAGTTAATTATTGCTTTTACGATTGAGTAAAAAAGTTTAAATCTAGTATATTTTACGCTTATGTTGTAGTACAATTTTAAATTTAGCTCAGGCAACGGTGTTTGGAATTTCTTTTAAATAATAATAACAATTATATTTTCTCGGAATATCAGAAAACAGTTTGTAACGGCAATTTTAATAGTCATCAAAACAAAAATTCTGAAAAACATCGACACTATTTCCGAACTGTTGCAAAGTAAACAACAAAATATTTAACATGCATCGAAAATGTTAATTAGTGCTTACGAAAATAATAAACAGATACGAACCGAATTCAATTTAATAACAAATGAAGCAAGTAACTTGACTGTAAGATGGGGAACCAATACCAAAATTTACTGAATAGTTGTTCGGTAAACTTTGCCAATACAGAATTTGTAAAAAAAAGGATTACTAAGCCAAAATGTTTTTTGGCGAAAGTAATAATCATTTTCAAAGAGAGTCAAACGAAGACTGGTCTAGAATAAATGTATTTTTTTAAACGCTGGACACCATTATCGCGCAGTTAAAAAACAGAAGTTCCGGTCTAAACGAAGTTTACAATTACAAATTAAAATTAATAGAAACATTTGTGAGAAACACCACGAGAAGACAAAGGTTGTCAGATCTAGCGCTTATTTCAAAAGAGAATTAAATTACTCGTAAAATAGATGTATTCGATAGGTATAGTGTCATCATTTGCACAAATTAAAGCAAGAAAAAACCGTTTTAATCATTTGGCCATCATCATAGCAGAAAGACATACGAGTGTATCAATTTGTCATAAGAAACATTCTTAGGGAACGATTATGATATTCCTAAGATTTCACTTTCCAGAGGCAAGATTCATAATATGATATTGGAATAAACTCTCCCAAGGATTCGCACTAACTCATCGGGTCCGTAGCAAGAGGGGAGGCAGAGAGACCTTAGCCTCTCTGAAGTACCTCCGCCCCCTCCCCCCTAGAGAAAGTAATCTGGTAATTGCCAAAATTTTTCTGTTAATTTAATGTGCCGTCCATAAAAGCAGTGCAGGCACCCCTAAAATTCATCTCTAAATGTGAGTCGTCATTTTCTACCCAGCTGTGGTGAAACTGACGGAACTCACCAGTTTTTGGCTACAGATGTTCAGTTTTAACTGCACAGTACACTCCGACGCAATTTCATCAATTGGCATATTGAATTGATTTCAGATCGACCGGGCAGTTTTAAAATCTATACAGCTTTGGCTTAAACACATTGCAATTTAATTGTACAGTTCTGACTGAACAGTTAATTTGTACAGTTTTACCTGAAGGTGTATGGCTTGGTTTTCAAATGGTTGGTATCTTGGAACTTGTTACTAAAATGAGTTTTGGTATATTATTGCAAAAAATACATATTTTAATTGAACTTTTTTCACGAAATTTCTAAAAAAAGGAATAGTCACAGTACAAAACTTAAGTATTTTATTCTTACACTTGATCACTTAAAACCTCCATTGTCAAGTTAGACCAGTCTTAGCAATAGTGAATCTGGTAATAAATGATTATTTGAATGTAACACACAATGAAGACATGTCAAAAATTGCGTTACTATAAACAAAATTCAAAGAAGATTAATGTAAAATGACATACCCTATCATCTCAGCTGCTTTTAACAATGTACTAGAAGTTTAGTTGAGTTGTTTATTGAACTGGACTAGACTCAAATATTCGGTATTTGTTAAGTACTTTAGAATCATTACTAAGTATGGTTACTCTCCTCCCATATTTTTAATTATTGATGTATGCCTTAACTTTTCTGATATAAAATAGTAAGTGTGTAATACTTTTTAATGTGGATTTTTATGTTGCTTACATTTTTAGTAGCTTTATACTTTGCTATCAGTTCTACTAAGGTGGCATTCTCCAATCGCGTCGATGGTGGCCAACTTAATTTTATTTTAACATGGTTTTTCGGATTTAAAATGTTTAACAATAACAGTATAAGTATATTAAGTATATATTCATATCCTACAAGCAATTCTAAGTCCATTTTTAGGTTTCAACGTGTATAACTATTTCATTCAGAAGATTAATATCTTAAGAGATCTATGGTGTCATTTTTTCTGTCACTAGGACTTCAATATTCTGTTTAAATATCTTGAAACTTTTATTAACGATAAAAAATATCCCTAGAATATGAATCTATGGTTAAAATTATGAAAATGTGCATACAAATGGAATTTAAAGCAAAAACTTGCACCAAAATAAAACTAAGTTGGCAACAAATGGGTGTGGTCGGCAAATGCAGCCTTAAGTAAAATGACTTGTCAATTGGGTGGTGCTGAAAACGGCGATTAAATTTCCAGTAAGCGACAATAATTAAGTATGTATTTGCCTAAGTTTGGATATTTATTACTCACTGACTTAACAGATAACAAATTTTTTACTTGGATAGTAAAAGACAAAGTTTCTAAAATATGAGAAAAGAGAAATTTTCAAAAATAATTTTCTCTAATGATATAAGCTTTTCTACTAACTGTACTAACCATAGAAATATAACCAAATGTGTTTATTATAATGCTTATGTTAAAATATAACAATTTTACTTTCGTTTTAATAAATCACCTTGTAGTAATAAAGCTATAATAGGATAAAGTATTTATTATTAATTACACTGAGTAAAACAGATTAATTTT
The DNA here is from genome assembly GCA_963971165.1 of Philopedon plagiatum. Lineage (NCBI taxonomy): Eukaryota > Metazoa > Arthropoda > Insecta > Coleoptera > Curculionidae > Philopedon > Philopedon plagiatum. The sequence goes on from OZ020190.1 coordinate 24,517,278, forward strand.
ATTTAAACATAATCTAATTAATAATATAAAGAAACCTTTTCTAGGATAAGGAGGATCATTTTAATAAGAGGCTAATGATATGGATGTTAATTTGTTTAAAGCAAATTAATTATTAAAAATAAAAACACTGTTTACAATTTTTTTAAATAATGTCAAGGTCTTTTAAAATATAAATTTTAATTAACAACTTCCATATAAAATTATTTTATCTCATAAAACGATGATGAGTTATTTAAAGTATACGTGTAGTGTTAAGAAACCAAAAAGTGCAAGTATTAATAATAATTAATAAAAAATTTGATTATATATATAATATATATATATATATATATATATATATATATATATATATATATATATATATAATATATATATATATATATATATATATATATATATATATATATATATATATATATATATATATATATATATATATATATATATAAACATATGTTACGCCGAATTTGCGTCACTGCCGATTTCATGTAATAGGCAAAATAATGTCCCAATACATGAACTGGGCACACACGCCTTTGCCGATTACGTGAAATAGGCAACTGCACAAACTAAACATTTGATATTTTAAATTAGAGGTTATCGGAGGGCACCCTAAGGTCGGAACAGGGTTAGCACCTGGTTAGGGGCCCTGACAAGTCTTTTTCCTCGCAGGCGAAGGGACTTGTCAGGGCCCCTAACCAACGGAAAAATGTGGTCGGAACAGGCTTAGCACCTGGTTAGGGGCCCTGACAAGTCTCTTCGCCTGCGAGGAAAGAGACTTGTCAGGGCCCCTAACAAGGTGCTAACCATGTTCCGACCTTAGGCTGCCCTCCGATTCGCTTGGCCCTAATTTACCTGTACGATTAGCGCATTAGAACTGTGTGCCTATTCCTTGAAATAGGCAAACCCAAGTTAAATAACTGCCTATTACATGAAATCGGCAATTACGCAAATTCGGCGTAACATATGTTTATATATTTTTATATATATATATATATATATATATATATATATATATATATATATATATATATATATATATATATATATATATATATATATATATATATATATATATATATATATATATAAACGTATATTAGAAAACGTTATGCAGCCTTCTGTGAATAATATTTTTCCTCAAAGAAATTTTATTTTTATCAACATGACACCTGCTCTGTCCATATGGCAGGAAGGATTTTGAATTGGGAGCAGAAAAACAATATTCATTTACTACCTTGTCCCTCAAGAGGTCCTGATGTAAATCCGATTGAAAATGTTGGGGCTACATTGTCATAAAAATTATTAAAACAAATGATTTCCATCCAGAAAATAGTGATAACTTGTGGAACAAAATCGAAGAAATATGGAACTTCTCTAATAATCCGCATCATGATCAAACGCTGGTGGCATCCGTATCTAAATTTTTGGAATTAATTTGTGAAAAAAATGGTGATGCAATGAAATATTAATTTACTCATATTTTTATGCTTTTTCTTCTATTTCTAATAAATTTCGAAAGAAAAATACTAAATAATTATTATGAAAGTTAGAACTGGTTGGATTTATTTGCTTTTTGCAGGGAATCTATTAACAAAACGAGCTAGACGAAATGGACCATTTTTCTAAAAATGACATCTTTTACCAGTTTATTTCCTAACTTGCCATAAAGGTAAAAAAATCAAATTTACCAAATCTTGTAAATATGACAGAAAATGTTCCGGGATTTTTCGTCCGCAACTGTACATACATTGGTTAAAAAAAATATGCAAGTTATTCGTATATAATGATATTATTGGGCAGAATTTTGACCAAAATACATTTTATTCCAATAAGATATTAGGCAGATGTTTATATTCTTGAATTTAAATCAATCTTTCTGAAAAAAGCACAGGAAATGCTACATTGAAGGTTTGCAAATTTTTTTTAATATCTAACTGTACTTAATCACTACTAAAAATAAATTTATATTTGGTTAAAATAAATTAAGGAAGATACTTCAATTAATTACAAAGCTCTTAAAAAGTAATATATGAGGTGCCATATAATTCGCCTGCAATTCCTTATATCGTAATTAAAGAATACAATACTTTTATTACTTCTTTTTTAATTTTTGAATTAATTTTTTCCTGGATGTCATAAATTTGCACAGTAAAATATGGTACCAAAAGATCACGAGGGAAGGTTATATTACAATTAAAATATTTGCATAATACGGTAAACCCACCGAATTTATTTAACATTTTATGCTTAATATCACTAATTATGCAACTCCATTGTTTATAAAAGGAAGTTGTAGGTGTGCACTAAATTCATTTTCATAAAAACATATCAACATATCTTAATCATATGCCTTTTAAAACTTTTTAAAATTCCCACACGTACCATAAATTTTTACCAAAACATTCTACTTTCATTTTCTGGCCTTATAATAATGTATCTGGACAACTTTATTACATAAGTAACACATGCATTGTCCAAAAACACAATTATTGCTGAACTTATCAGAACAATAAATCACATGACAACGTACCTTAAGAGATATTTAATTTAGCGAGCTATCTTGTAAGATAAATAATATGTCATGACAAATTTGTTTCTTTATAATGATGAAGAAAGTCTCAAGTTGTATGAAAATGCCAAGTTTGGTTCAATTGGATTAGGTAATTTTCATTTTTGGCCAGTGTAACGGTAACAATATTTTATTAAAAAATTCCAAATATGATTAAAAAGTGCAAATAGGAATATACCAAATACACTTTCAAATTAGAACAAAATTAGAAGAGGAACAGCTCTCGTTATTGTTAACTGTACTTAAAACACCTCGAATTCAATAGATGAACACAGAGTAATTGTTTTCTTTTTGTATAGTAAAATTATTACAGTGATCATCAAAGTGAAATTTTTGTCGGATTTCCCAAACTACTAACTGATTTTGAAAAAAGCCCTTGCATAAAGAAGGTCTATCATAAACATTATTTGAAGTTGGATTGATTTTCTGAGAGATGTATGAAAATAAAATTTTGCAATATAAAAATACATTTATTGCGAGTATACCTAATTATGAAGCGAAATATTTATCTGCGATTTTCGTTTATAAATAACAATTAAGTACTGGTTTTTTTAAAGTCCCACAATAGTATGCTAGCATGACATGATTCCACTTGCCCTGGTAACGCCGTTCCATTCCTAAAATATCTTGATGGAACAGTTCTCCATGTTCGTCACTGACATCACCCATGTTTGGTTGAAAAAAATCTAAATGCCAGTGCATCATGATAACTTTTAATGGCATCTCGCAACCCGCTAGTATGAATGCCTCCAACATGTCTTCCACTAATGTTTTGTAGTGGAAAGGCGTGTAAATTGAACCATGCCATTAATTTACAACATATAACAACTAGCCACATCTAGTTTGCAAAGAATGAACCGTCAGTACCGAATACTAGAGTTGCCATAGTTTGGCGTCATAATATGTAGTCAACAACGTGGTAGTGTACTATACCCGTCATTGTACTGTTTTCTTGTAATTTTACAACTACTTCAAAAGTGTATTTGCAAAAAGTAAATAAATATTTTACAATTTCGTCTATTGCATATCATTTACTATATATTACGCTCTCAGTAACAGTGATTACCTCGCTTAATACTTTAACAAACAACTTTAAAATTTGAAGGTTAGGTATTATTTAAAATTGTGTAATTTGGACCACCTTTAAACATGTAATTTGGCCCTGGTCCCAATTACTTCCGCTTCCATCAACTGCAGTGCTGCACCCAGGGGGGGGGGGGGGGGCTCTGCAGCCCTCCCCCAACGAACATCCTAGACAGACAAAAATTAAAAAGTGCACTATTAATTGAAGAAATCCACATTACATTATTCAGTCTCCCCTCCGAAGACAAATTAGCCCCCCCCCCCCAAGACAAAATTCTGGGTGCGCCCATAGTCAACTGTAACCTGTTGCCTTGTTTACGGTGATGGTTATGAGGAAGACCGAATCATATGTGAAAAGTGCGAAAGATGGGCACATGAGATGTGTGCAAATGCAAATATAAGCCATGCTGACTATTATTACTGCGATAATTGTAAAAAAAAAAATTTTATTTTAATTTTCTCAATATTATTTAAAAAAACATATTACTATTCATGTGCTTATGCAAACATAAACCGTACTGACTTTTATTACTGCGATAATTGTGAAAATATGTTTATTTTATTTTAGAATTTCATTTTTATTTTTGTTTTTCTACAATAAAATACATCTACTCACCGATATTGTAAAGTCTACTTTTTTATCTCTAACTTCTAGTTTTATTATTTATTTTAGGTTTGAGCAATATTTTACATTATAATCGCAGGTAAACCAAATTATTTATTATATTAGCTTTCTGGGTTACCATATCAATTCCTTTGTTTTATTGAGTCTTGTGATACTAATTTACACAACCGAAATTACCTTCTGTGTAAATTATTACAATGTGACCTTAGGTGGTCCGAATTTCACGCCTTTCCCCTAATTGCGTTTGTAATTCTGTTTTTCAATAAATTCTTATAAACTACAACCATTGATCTGCATGCCCTTTTTTCTACCATGTTTAATTTATCCTCAAAATTCACATCCTTCATTACTTCGTTGATTTGAGGACCAACAAATATTCCTTCTTTTATTTTCGCCTCACTTAATTTACGAAACTCTGCTCCGAGATATTGAAATCCTTCTTCTTCGCGATTCATTCCTTTCACAAAGATTTCCATCAAAGACTTAAACTAACTTAATTCTTGCATTTTTTCAATATATAGACCGAAAGAATTTCGTAAAAATAATATTTCTATATTGGATACAGAATATTTTGAAGACAAATATATTAATTAAATTAGGCGTCAGTGATTGCACAGATACGTAAAAGTCTTAAAGATTTATCAGATTACGTCGGATTACCAATATTGGCATGAAAATGAAAGTTGTGCGGGACATTTTAAATATAATCAAGGAAGTGTTATGGTAACAAGTGTGAATACCAAATGACCACATGCATTCCATTAACGCAAGCATTAGATTAGCAAAATAAGAGAGCTTTATGCGTTTATTACGTTCATAATCATGGTATTTTTCTAACGATACTGGTTAGTTGCTTCATTGGATGTTAATGTATTTTTGTAATTATAGTTTATGGTGCTCAGATTTGTTAATTTTTCCCACATGGGTGAAACTTGAATTGAATAAGTGGAAACACGACCGTTACACCATTAGTATGCCATCGTAAAAATAGGTGGCACTGTAGGATAATTCTTCTGCAACCATCATTTCACTCGTTCGACAGCTGACATGTAGGGTAAACGTTTGTCAAATTTCGCCGCGATTTGTGACAGGTCGATCCAATAATTATCTTATAGTTTTAAACAATTTCATTCCCTATTTTGGTATTCTTTGAATTCATTTGTAGGTAATGTCAAAACTGTTGCACATTTTAGGATGGTTTTAAGTGAAGTGAAGTGAAAGTGTGTGTTTTGTTTTAATAATAAAATGTGTTTAAAGAACAATCGTAAAAGAGGCAATTTTTTACCTGTCAAGGTATCAAACGTGAAAGATAATAATATTATTTATAATGGATTTTGACCTGCTGAACAACGTGATGTGATTAGGATTTACTTGATACTAAAGAAAAAGAGTTTCCCGGAAGCACCCGGTAATTCTAATTGCTCCCTTATGTTCAACAGGTCACAAGAAATATAATTTTTATCACGACACAAAAGAGCCTTTTTTAACATTGTTCTTTTTGGTTGTTCTTTAAGAATTCTGCTTTTGTTTAAACAATATATTTAATATCTGTTTTAAATAATGCTGGGTTGCAGTGCAGGCAGAGAAATTACTTAGCCTCGACTCAATGTTGTCGGTTAATTTTTTTAATTTTCTTCCATGCACTCCCTAATTTTTTTATAAATCCTGGTAGACGATATTTTTAACGCCGGTTTTACATTTGTGTAGTTATGCATTCCTTGATGAAATTCAGCATGCCAACATGAATTCGTCTAAAAATGGGGATTATCTTTCAAGCTCAGGAGATAACGGTATTTGGTAAATATAGTCTCAACTTTATGAAAATTTACACATTTAGGTGCATGGAAAACTACTCGTATATAAAAGGAACTTGGACTATTTTTTTAATAACAATGTGATAACAATAACGGTTTGGTAAATAAAGCTGACATGCAACTTTGTAGTTTTATTATATAATTTATATTTTACATATTATACTGTGTATTGTTTAGAAGTATCAGTATTTGATTGTTAAAGACTATTATTGTTTTTTAATTTGTAATTTCCTCTAAAATATAATTTAATCGGTAAAACCATCAATTTATAGCTGATTTTACTGAATACATAATATTTTATTGTGCCATACGAAAAAAAAAACAATAAATCGTCTTTAAAACAATCAAATACTAGGTTGAAAATAAATTAATATATTCAACATATCACTTTTAAACTACCCGCCACGAGAAAACGAGCTGGAGCGACATCTGAGAACACGATGGCGTACTAATTTATTGATTTTTATTTAAATTTCATGTTTCTTCATTTTACTTAGGAGTTAACATTTCTAACCTCTCATATATTTTTTGATTTTTCCTATAAATGGTGCAAACAAAACCGCTTTTTTCTTAAATGATGGTGTGTGAATGGTAATATAGCCTCAGAAGTTGGGCTATTTTTTATATGCAATAACATTTTCACGACAAGTTCTTTACCCATTTATTACATACTACAAAGAAATCATAATTTGGGACCAATAAATAAGTAACGCCCTAAGTAAATATTATAATTAATAATCCCAATATCTGATGAGTTTATCATCGTTATAATGGTTGTCACTAATTTGTCAACTCCGCATCACCTCCGCATCGCCTCGGCACGCGCGGTTTCGATTTCTTTTATAGTGCGCCACTCATAAGCAGCATGTCGTAACGTCAATGGATCGCCTTATCCAACAGGCGTTACCGGGGATATAGAGCCCAGGCGATTCCGAATTTATAAGTGAGCGACAACCTTATTATCGCCTTGGTATTTTCTTAAAAAGTGTGTTAGTTGCGTATCGCCTGTTGATGTCTTTTTACAAACACGTTTTAAAACGAACTGCCAAGGTAAATCATAAGCATCATTATTAAAGTTTGACAAATGGGGGTAATTCCAGAGACGGCTTCTAACCTAGTTGGAAATAAAATTAGGATTCGATTTGAAAATAAAATACAAATATTTATTTACCCACATTGTGTTATTTGAAAGTGCGAGATACGAAAATATCATACAGGGTGTCTGAAAAGTCTTAGCATGGGCAAATATCTTTACTATTAATAAAGATAGCGACACCAAATTTTAGTTGTACCTTATTGGTTGATAAATCTACGTTTTTATGTAATTTCACTTTTTCAACCCCCTTGGGGGGTTACGCTAGGGAGTTGAGGTCGAAAATTTTGAATGCAAACCTATGCCGTGTGGCCTCTTCGTTTAAAAATCTTCAAAAAAGAAACATTGTTTTAGTATTTTAGTATTTATTTATTATTGTAATTCATTTTTAAATGGCAAGCCTATAAAAATTATAACTCGTAAATCGTATAATCGGTCGGGGCAAAAGTCGACCATTAGTCGACCTCTTGTGCCATACAGCACAAGTCGGCGCTGCTATTTTTTGTTTTGTAGGGCACTTTTTTCTAACTTTTCTCCAACTTTACTTCTTCATTTGTCGTTGTTATATGTTTTGTTTTTTGACATCTGCGCAGTAGACCAAAATGCGTACCACGCGCAAACCGAGCGTGCTAGACATGCGTACGCAAGTTCAGGAGATGTACTTGGGTGTCTACATTCGAACCTATTCACTTGTAAGAATATATCCCCAATAGTTAAGGTACCACTACGTAGTTAACTGTATAACTTTTTCCCAAGGTTTTTTCGACTTTATTTTTCGTTTTTTGCCATGTGCGCAGTAGACCAAAATACGTACCAGGCGCAAACCGAGCGTGCTGGACATGCGCACGGACTTTTAGGAGATGGACTTTGGTGTCTACATTTGAACCCATTCACTTTTAAGAATCTATCTCCAGTAGTTAAGGTACCACTGCGTATTTAACTTTATAACGTTTTTCCCAAGTTTTTTCGATTTTATTTTTCTTTTTTTGCTATCTGCGCGGTGGCAAATAACGAAAAATACAGTCGAAAAAAACTTGGGCAAAAAGTTTTACCATTGATCAAAATGCGTACCACGCGCAAACCAAGAGGGCTAGACATTCGCACGAAATTTCAGGGGATGTACTTTGTTGTCTAAATTCGCAGTGGTACCTTAACTACTGGAGATATATTCTTAAAAGTGAATGGGTTCAAATGTAGACACCAAAGTCCATCTCCTAAAATTCCGTGCGCATGTCTAGCACGCTCGGTTTGCGCGTGGTACGCATTTTGGTCTACTGCGCACATGGCAAAAAATGAAAAATAAAGTCGAAAAAAACTTGGGAACAAAGTTATAAAGTTAAATACGTAGTGGTACCTTAACTACTGGAGATATATTCTGAAAAATGAATGGGTTCAAATGTAGACACCAAAGTCCAACTCCTGAAATTCCGTGCGCATGTCTAGCACGCTCGGTTTGCGCGTGGTACGCATTTTGGTCTACTGCGCAGATGTCAAAAAACAAAACATATAAAAACGACAAATGAAGAAGTAAAGTTGGAAAAAAGTTAGAAAAAAGTGCCCTACAAAACAAAAAATAGCAGCGCCGACTTGTACTGTTTGGCACAAGTGGCCGACTAATGGTCGACTTGTGCCCCGCCCGATTATACGATTTACGAGTTATAATTTTTATAGGCTTGCCATTTAAAAATGAATTGCAATAATAAATAAATACTAAAATACTAAAACAATGTTTCTTTTTTGAAGACTTTTAAACGAAGAGGCCACACGGCATAGGTTTGCATCCAAAATTTTGGACCTCAACTCGCTAGCGTAACCCCCCAAGGGGGTTGAAAGAGTCAAATTACGTAAAAAAGTAGATTTACTAACCAATTAGGTACAACTAAAATTTGGTGTTGCTATCTTTATTAATAGTAAAGATATTTGCCCATGCTAAGACTTTTCAGACACCCTGTATGATATTTTCGTATCTCGCACTTTCAAATAACACAATGTGGGTAAATAAATATTTGTATTTTATTTTCAAATCGAATCCTAATTTTATTTCCAACTAGGTTAGAAGCCGTCTCTGGAATTACCCCCATTTGTTAAACTCTAATCATTATGCTATATACCAAGGGACTAAACATCTTATAATATGGGTGAACCTTGTTGGCCGAGACTAAGGCTACGGCAGTACTCACACGTGCGATTAAAAGATGCTGAAGTCACGGTATAAGAGCTATTTCTTGTACTCCCTATTGTTTTTTTAATAGCTCTCAAAATGAAGGTTTTTTATTTAAAAAGTACGATAAAAAAATGTAAAGAAGGTTGATTTTTCTACAACGAAAGTCAGTAAAGAGAATGTAACTTAGAAACTATGATAACTCACAATCTAAATAAACTGATCTGATGAGTATATTGTGGTTTCTCCGAGAAAAAAACCCAAAAGAAAAAAATTGCTTTTTTTATATTCCCTGATCTTCTTTTCGAAAAAAAATAGTACCAAAGAAACTTATCGATAAAAATAAATAATGTGGAATTTTACTTCAATGGACTCCATTTCTGTTTCACCGTTACGCAGTTCTTGTGTTCTATTAGGTTTTAGCTCTAGAAAGGCGACGACTAAACTTCGGATTGAGGCATGATAAGCACTTGACAAAATTTTGAGCAGTTTAAATGGACGTACAATATACTAAGGATATCGCCTCCATCATTAAATAAATGGTGCCCATGATTTACCGTAGCAGTTTGTTTTAAAATTCGTAACTGCAAAAAGACATCAACAGTCGATAAAGCAACTAACCCACTTTTTAAGAAAATACCAAGGCGATATTAATGTTGTCACTCACTTATCAACGCAACATCGCCTCGCCTCTATATCCCTGGTAACGCCTGTACATTAGATGATGCTTATAGGTGAGCTCACTTGTTAGAAACACTATAAGAGGTAATGCGGAGTTGATAAATGAGTGGCAACCCTTACAAAGACAATAAAATCAAGATATTTGGTATATTAAACTAAAGTTTGTGTCAATACTTCGTTAAAATTCTTTAAATGTGGGTATTACAAAAAGATGTTAAGAAAGGCCAGAATCTACATCCAAAAAGTATGAAAATCTACATCCAAAAGTATGAAAATAAGTTTATATAAACATGGGTATTCAAACGATTCTTCTTCGAGATACAGGGTGTTTAATATTTTCTTTTTTAAATGATCATTTTTAATTTCTCGAAAATGAACAATGAATATATGTATATATACAGAGTGTAACAAAAAGCTGTTAAGAAATTTTAAGGACAGATTCTACATCTAAACATATGAAAATAAGTTTATATAAACATGGATCCTCAAACGCTTCTTATTCAAAAATATTAAACACCTTGTATCTTGAAAAAGAAGCGTTTAAAGATCCATGTTTATATATACTTATTTTCATATTTTTAGATGTAGAATCTGCCCTTAACATCTTTTGCACCACTCACATTTAAAGAATTTTAAAGAAGTATTGACACAAACTTTAGATTAACATACCAAATATCTTATGAGTTTATTGTCTTTCTGAGGGTTGCCACTCATTTATCAACTACGCATTACCTCTTACATTACTCTCATAGAGTTTCTAACATGTGAGCTCACCTATAAGCATCATCTAATGTACAGACGTTATCAGGGATATAGACGCGAGGCGATGCTCCGTTGATAAGTGAGTGACAACATTAATATCGCCTTGGTGTTTTCTTAAAAAGTGGGTTAGTTGCTTTATCGACTGTTGATGTCATTTTACTGTTACGAATTTTAAAACAAACTGCCACGGTACATCATGGGCATCATTTATTTAATGATGGAGGCGATACACTTAGTACATTGTACGTCCATTTAAACTACTCAAAATTTTGTCAAGTGCTAATCATGCCTCAATGCGAAGTTTAGTCGTCGCCATTCTGTAGCTAAAACCTAATAGAACACAAGAACTGCGTAATGGCTTATAAAATTAGCATTTTGATAATAATTATTGTTAATGTAAAGCAGTGCAATGCAGGACTTTGGCGTTGCTACCATAATAGTAAATGTATACAATAGTTAAAAGCTTGTGTGTAATATTACAAGTATAATTCCAACCTGCTCACAATAAAATTGTAATTTTATTAAAGATCGTTTTAAGCGCTTTCCATTGGTTTCAATAATCTATTACCGACGCCAGCTGTAATAAAATCCGGTAAATTTGCAAGAACTCTAACAGGATCGGTCCTAATAAAATACTAGGTAAAAATAATTTTAATATAATCATTAAAGGGTATGAATTAAGATTTTTTTACCGGGTTTAATAATTTCGCAATATTTTAGTTTAGTGTCTATCTGTTTGGTAAATCGTGAGATTGTTATATGATTTCGATTGTATTTTTTATTATTCCGAACGTGCTAAAAAAATGTGGCGTCCTTGAAAAGACGTTGATCATAGTACCTCCGGTAGTGCTAATTTAAAAAGAAAATATTTATCGCCCTGTGCCAAGCAAATTGTTATAAATGTGTGTTTATGGAAGACGAAGCTAATCAAGCTATGAAGGTGCGCGACAGATTGATGTAGCTAATCGGTTTAATGTTGCTCAGAGTACGATTTCCCGTCTAAACAATCGATTTAATGAGACTGGAACTGTTAAGGAAAGGCCAGGAGAAGGCAGGCCAGAGGAGCTAGGATAGCTCAGGACCTTTTCACTGCCCGCAAAGTAGATATAACCCCGCAAACTGTCTTAAATCGTTTAAATGAAGCAGGTCTACATTGCTTTAGGACTATAAAGTGTCCTCCTTTGACTGCAGATTACAGAGCTCAGCGTTTGCTTTGGTGCAATGAACGGGTAAACTGGCATGATGAATGTGATGTTAACAGAAAAGTCTTTATTAACGAAAATTCCTTGGCCGTGATGTTAACAGAAAAGTCTTTATTAACGAAAATTCCTTTGTTTACATTTAAAGATATTGTGACAAAACAAATTAATGAGAAAAAAGTACGTAGAGATGCTGCTAAAAGCAAGTGTTTTGACGAAAGCGACAAAGACTTAATTCGTAGAAAAATGTATGCTATGTACGAAGAGCAAAGTGTTCCTATGCTGGTTTTATTAAAGCAGCGACTAGTGAAAGATGGAACTAACATTTTTTGCAGCAGGACAAGCCTCTGGAAAGTATTATGTCAAATGGGTTTTACATATCAGACCAATAAATAATGAAAGACAAATATTAATGATATCACAACATTTAAAATCTATGAGAAAGTACAGGGTAAGAAATCGTTCCATTATCTACCTCGATGAAACATGGCTTGATACACATGAGACCCCAGCAAAAGGTAGGGTAGAGCCATCAGGAAAATGGCAAACCAAAGCCCCATCGAACAAAGGAAAAATAATTACCATTTTACGTGCTGGTTCCGAAGTTGGTTGGGTTCGAAATTGTTTGTGCTTGTCCTCTAAAAATATATAATAGATCCGTCTTTGGACTACCATGACGACACCACAGCAGTACTTTTTGAATATTTGTTTAAAAAGCACTTTTTGGTCAATATGCCTAAGAACAGTGTAATAATTGTAATGGACAATATCAAAGCCGTCAAATAAATAAAGCTCCTAACTCAAATATCACTAAGTTAGAAATTCAGAACTATATATTAAAAAATAGTATCGATTTTGAGAATACATATAGAAAATAATGGTCTTCTAGAAATATTAAAAATATTTACCAACAATTAATTATTGTACAAATAAATCGACTGACATAAATCAATAAGCAATGTTTTAATCATTTGTAGTTCAACAATATTGTATTTTTTGCAATATTATTCCGAATTTAAACCACTCCGACTCTGAGGCCTTTTGAGAATCTTGAAATATTTATATTTACTTTGATTATGGTTTGTCAAAAAGCAACGAAAAAGCTTTACCAACATTATTTTAAATATAAATATAAGTTGATTGGTGACAATAAACGCTATTACTAAACCGATTTTTTTTGCCGATAAATCTGTTTTTGGCAATAGTTTTTGAACTGTAATTAAAATTGTTTGATACTCATTTTTTTATCGGTGATTTATGGTAAATCTGGCCTAATTGTGATGCATAACATTGACAGGATATTACAAAACTGGTTCACAATTCCGAAATGTGTCTGGCCTTTGAGAATATTTAAAATTCAGTCTAAGTTGGCACAACAAAATTGCTTTACAAATATTAATTACTTTACGTAAAACATACAAAACTCATAAACTGATTTCTGCATTGCTTGCAAGCGATGCATAACTAATTTCAGTAAATTTATCCAAGACCATTTCTGTATACATTTCTATACAATCTTTTACTAACTTCCGGTATTATAAGTCATAATTAGAATATAGTCTATAACAAGTCAACAGTTTATTATGTTGATTAATACAAGATGAGAGCAAAAGGTATAAAAAATAATTTTAATTGAGACCTTCTAGTCGATCAGCTAAGTTCTAACAAGTTTTGGCCGAACCATTGTCAATAAACCGCAACTAGTATGGTGATGTCGAACAAGATCCAGAACAATTTAAGTGCTATGTTTTCGGACAACGAAATCAAACAGTTCTATGTAATTTTCTGTATTACTTCTGTAAGTTCTAATATGTCATAGTATATTAAGCATTAAGATCAGTAAGTGTGTTTTACTGGTTAATGATGTGTTTGGAGATCGAGAAGTCGAGACGGTATTAAAAATTTATATGATTCTAGTATTTCAGCGCTTGACTGGTTTCTGATATGAATTTGGTTCTATTACCTATTATAACAAAATTATTGTTTTGGTCATAAATATGCGAAAAACAAGAACTTAGAAATAAATTCATAGCAAACCTGTGTGTCGTATTCCTACTCTTGCCAATTTAAAACCTTAAATAATTATTTATTGAATTTAGACTAGTCTTAGTAATAGTGATTCTGGATGTTAATTTTTACAACTCCCTCTGCATATTAATTACTTATATAATTATTATTATTATTAATTTTCAAAAATTGTGTGTTGGAAAATTATTTTTCGAAATATTTTGCTTTCGAAAAATATTGCCTAAGAATTTTTGTTAGATATAATATATATATATATATATATATATATATATATATATATATATATATATATATATATATATATATACATATATATATATATATATATATATATATATATATATATATATATACATATATATATATATATATATATATATATATATATATATATATATATATATATATATATATATATATATATATACAGTGAAACCTCTCATAACGGACATCTCTAATAAGCGGACATCTCTATTAAGCGGACACTTTTTTATAGTCCGGAACTACGTAATATAAAATCCAATATAAGTCGACCTCTCTTGGGCGGACTCTCCCTTGGCCGGACGCGGACACGCTGTTTTCATACAAACTCTCTTTTAAACGGACAACAGATATTAAAAGTTACGGCAGTCGCGTGAGCGCGGCGGTGCGCAGGGACTTCCCCGAATGAAATGAATGTGGTTCCCCCGGTTCCCCGTACGCTATTTATAGAATAGCGTTGTTTGGATGTCTGTAGAAATAGTCGGTGGTAAACTATCTAAAGAAAGACTTACAATAATGCGTTGTGTAAATATGGCCGGAGAAAAGGAGAAGTTATTGGTAAGTCAAAAAGTCCAAGAGCATTCAAAAACATTAGTGTAAATACACTGCCTGCTGTGTGGAAAAGTAACAAGAAAGCTTGGAAGACATCGGCCATAATGGAAGAATGATTGAAAGAATTTGACAGAAGAATGAGTGCAGAGAAACGAAAAATCTTGCTATTTTTAGAAGATGCATATTCCCACCCCAAGGACATTCGGTTGGCAAACATTCAACTGGCCTTTTTACCCCCAAATTGTACCTTAGTTGTCCAACCTCTAGACCAGGGCATTATCAAAAATTTTAAAGCATTTTATAGGACAATTTTGGTCAAGAACCTATTATCAAAAATGGAATCGGTTTCAAATGTTCAAGGTCTTACTAAAGCTGTAAATGTTTTAGACGCTATTTTTTGCATAAAAACTGCCTGGCAAAAGGTTACAGGAGAACCAATTAAAAATTGTTTTCGTAAAGCAGGAATTATAATTGATCATCACAGAGTTGTAGAAAATGACGATTTTTGAGCAGAAGACAACCTACCCCTCTATCTTACGTGAGATATGGCAAAACTCTGAAATCCTAGGCTTTGATAACGATGATTTAGGCGAGTTTATGAACACTGATAGCAATTTTTTATTAGAAGACGATGGTGACCCCGTTCATATCGATTATGTAGTCCAACCTGAAACCACGCCCATGTCTGACTACTCCGACGGAGAAGTTGAAAGCAATGATCGAATAAATGTCACAAATTATCAACAGGCCATTAGTATGGTAAATTTGCAAAGAAGGTGACTCTACAGCAATGGAAATGTTATCAGACCTGGAATTACATCTTCTAAATAGCAAATTTAAAACGCAAACACGTCAAACTACTTTATTAGATTTTTTCAGTAAATCCTAACTAACGTTGTTTATTATTTAATTTACCTATACGTATTTTAATGTAAGATTTTCTGTGTGATGTTAGTTAGTGAAAGTTAGAATAAATGTATACGTGAATCTTTGGCATTTTCCCATGGGCGGACACCTCTATTAGGCGGACACATTTCGACAGTCCCGAAGGTGTCCGCCTAAGGGAGATTTCACTGTATATATATATATATATATACATATATATATATATATATATATATATATATATATATATATATATATATATATATATATATATCTTTTTAATAAAAACATATTGATACAGTGTGTCCCAAATTTGAGACATGGCGTCATCAGTTATTTTTTTAAATAGCAACCCTAGTTCTTCATTGGCTATTTTTGAAGTGCTTATTAAGTTACAAAATATCAAAATTTCAAATTTGTATTCCGTGCAATTTACAAGATATTAAACAAACATTATTTTATTTGAAAAATAAAAATACACCTATCCACCACATATTATTTCAAAAGAATCGAAAAAATATTGTTTTGATAATTTTTTTTTTAAAACTGTTAATTCAAAATAGATACCAAAAATTTGAAACATTACACAATACTGAGACTTAAAGCCTATGTGGAATGTCCTAGATAAAAATAGATAATTTGGTTAAATTCTTCAAGACAATTTATTCGTCAAAAACAAACCTTGGGAAACAAGTAACTGACAAATCCTTTAATTATTATTTGCTTTTAAGCAGCTTCTGGTTTTTTGGCAAATATGAAAATGTGCCATTTACAAGATATTAAACAAAAATTATTTTATTTGAAAAATAAAAATACACCTATCCACCACATATTATTTCAAAAGAATCGAAAAAATATTGTTTTGATAATTTTTTTTTTAAAACTGTTAATTCAAAATATGTAGATACCAAAAATTTGAAACATTACACAATACTGAGACTTGAAGCCTACGTGGAATGTCCTAGATAAAAATAGATAATTTGGTTAAATTCTTCAAGACAATTTATTCGTCAAAAATAAACCTTGGGAAACAAGTAACTGACAAATCCTTTAATTATTATTTGCTTTTAAGCAGTTTCTGGTTTTTTGGCAAATATGATTCTTCATTAAACATAAGCTGATTATAAAAAAGCATATAACTTCTACTGAAATCAAATAAATCTTGATTAAGACTTGAAGTTACTTGTTTACAAAACCATTATATTGTTGTCAATGAATGATTACTTAATACCCAGTTTCTTTGACATAAATAACAATAATAAAAAACTTAATACTCATTATGCATACTTATTAAAATAGTTGTATAGCATTTAATTTTAAATAATTTTGATTGGTGTATTGTTTTTGTTTCAAGAGTTGAGTAATAGGGTCACCCAAAGCATACAGTGTGTCCAAAATTTCTTGGTATCCCAAAAATAGTCAAGATGATAATACGAATAGACTTTAGTTAAACAAGAAGGTCTATGTAGTTATTTTAAATTACAAATCCAGTGCATGTCTTAAAAAAGCGCTAGTATTTTTATTCCTGTGGGTAAAGGAAGTTAAATTTATAATTTAGAGAATATTTAACCCTACACCGATAAGATTACTTACTTTCTTATCCCAAGAAATGCCTACTCTTGGCTTAACAAAGTATCACAAGAATATTTAATTCTTGATATTAGTTTAACCTAACTTGCGGATATACAAATAGGCTATGATAATACTTACGTAGAGTGTTGGATCCTTGACTATAAAATTCGTTTTTTGTGTGTGTAGTTTAAGATCTTTCAAATGGTACAAAACGTTATACTATTTTTTTTGCATTTGTTGCATATTTAGTGCTGCAACCAGTCGAGTGTATAAATTTCCAAGGCAGTTATAGCACCTAATAGGATTTTAAAGAATTCATGTGATCCAAATGTATCACCAATTATTGTATATGGCAATTTATAGAAACAAACATTTTACTAAGGCAGATAACATATTATTTCGAAGTGTTATTATTTCTATAAAGGGCAGTTTTGTTTCTTTAAACCTGGTCTAGATTAACAGAAATTGTGTATAAGATACATTGAGCATACCTATGCTTGGAGTGTGTGCAATGTGCATACCTATGTGTTGGAGTGTACCTACACTCCAACACATATATTCAACATGTATAAATTCCGACTTGCAAAAAACGTTACACACACAACACTACACTACCAACCGTTTAAGCCATGAACGAATGGCGTGCAGCGTACGGCGTGCCACGAAGAAAAAGCAACGTTGCCACTCACTCGAAATTTCGTCACCATGCAATAGAAATAAATTACGAAAAATTTATTACCACGAAATATAATGATATATTTTATCAATCCTTAGTCATATGCTTTAGCCTGTGGTATTTGAGCCTATAAAAACTAGAGAGGTATAAGTCAAAAAAAGCAGTTTTGAGATATTAAAGCTCAAAGTTAAATGAGGATCAACAAATGTCGAAAAACAAATAGCGAATGGTTTAGGAGATTTTTTTGGGAAAAGGTAAACTTAAATTTTGGGATATTTGGTATTTTTAAAAAAATGATTCTTGTCCCTATTTTTCTGAAAGTTGTGACTTAGACCGCTATGGCTTTCATTGTTTGTGTTTTAACGTATTTCGTAGAAATTACCTTCTCAACTTTAATTAGTTATTGTTTTTATATTTAAATCATCAAACACATAGATTATAACTTATATTAATTATTAATATTCATCACTATTCAACAAATAGTCTTCTAGGGGACCAATATCGTCTGAAACATTGCAATTTTCTCCATCAACTTTCAATGATCATAAATAGTCTTGGTAGACGGGTTGCTCGGTTGCTCGCACTAACCGGGAGGCCAGATTTATAAAGAAGGGGCACGCCAATATTCTTGAAATCCATCAATCTACCCTTTTATTCTTTGGAGCCAAATCCACTTCTTTGAACGAAATATCTGCGTTTAGAGGTTCTTTATAAAAAAATTGTATTGGTGCTCCTTATTGATAAATTTAAACAATTTTAAATCCGAAGCATATATTTTAACTTTTGATAATCCAAAATAAAAAATTAGGTTCTTATTTTAAAAAATTATTTTACGTTTAATTTACCTGAACTTGTAGAATCAGATTCAGTGGATGCTGATGGCTCATATTATTAACTCTCACTTTCTTCATATGGATCAGCGTCAAAATCACTAATATTAATTTTTTTAGGATTTAAACAAAGCAGCATTTAACAGTCGATACAAAATGTTTACAGGCATAATGGTCTAAGTCAGACTTGGACCACTGTGACTTTCATCGGTATATGTGGATGAATTTTACATCCATGTTAGTAGCGATATCTGTTAGTGTTGTACTAAAGATAGAAATTTCATATTTTGTCCAGAGGTAAATTACTACGTAAACAATACGATAGTGTCAAGAAAAGCAATTCTGAAAAAACTGACTTAGATCACTCTAGCTTTCATAGGCTCATTTATGATTGCAAATATTATTAACCTGCAGTAACTGCGATATTTTGGTGTACACAGGTTATTAATCTGAAAATATGCATGTCGAAAACCTAAAGAAGTTTAGCAGAAGGCATAAACAAATTTGTTTTAAGAAAATTTTTTGACAGGGTGTCGGGCGCGGTAGCCTTGTACGAAAAGGATCTCAATATCAAATTCTATAAAAATTAATGTTAACCATTCGTACCGTTCTACAAAATATTATAAACAAATACAAACATTTGCCGTCTATGTAAGGTTTATAAAATATAAATCATATCACAAAAATATGAGTAACAGTATATAATAGGAATATGTTATATAAGCAAGCCATAGTCGGCATTTTTTATCTACATACTCTTAGATGGTTTCTGAAAACATTCCTTACTAAAGGCAAAGTTTACAGAATATATATTCTGTAAACTTTGCTAAAGGAAAGAAATATCCAAATAGTTTTTTTTTTCAATCGCGATCGCGATATGGCTAATCTCAAATGGATAGAACTGCATCCGATTAGTTCCATCCACTCGAAATTGCCGATGTGCACATACTGATTGTGCTGATTTTTCTTATGCCTTGTTCTCTACTGCATCTCTAAAATACTAATAAAAAATAAATTTTGTGTTGCTATTATCACGTTTTAAATACATAGAATTATTTTTACTTTTACGCACAACGGATATAATAAATCGTAGGTAGTGCGGAAATTATCTGTTATTTAAAAATATAATTAAGGTTATTTAGTATTCTTGAGCGTCCTTATAGAATATGTATAAAATTATAAAAGAATTTCAATTGGCATTGTTAAAATTAAATGATTATACAGATATTAACTTAATAGTAATAATATTTCTGTCAAACGTTCTGGACGATAAAGCATAAGAAAGTTAATGTAATCCGACGATTATAAAATTTATATGATATAAATCATAAACTTTTGCTTTTTAATGGTTTATCATATCCATTGCGCGTTAATCAACTTTTATGATTCAGTGCGAATCATTTCAGAACGGGTATAGTCAATCTGATATATAGGAAAAAGTATTTAATGTCATTAGAACAGCAATTTTAGTAAATGAGGGGGAACCAATAAAAAACATAAGAGTAATTAGCCATTCAGTCCCAACCCCTGCCATATCTGAAATTATGTAATGCAATTAAGGAGCTTTTCATTATGTAATATTTCCTCACACGTCAAAAGTCAATGAAATCACAGGATTTGTCAATATATTATGTATATTGCAAATTAATTTTTTTTTCAAAATATCAGCGAATTGTGCCAATGTGGGTTCTGTGGGAATACATAAATTGACAAATATTTACTAGAAATACATTCTTGTCTCAAAAAAAGTGGACTAAATGTGTTTCCTGTAATACAAGTGACCAGAGAATTCAGCATTCAGACGTGTTTCCTCTACAGGGCAAAAGGGGAAGAGACGGCTGGTAGAATTTTAAAGTTATATATCTCTGTTGCTACTCCAGGACCCGTACCAAATTTAGAGGTTTTAATAGTGAGCCCACTGGAAATGTTTTGGTAAAGAAAAAAACATTTTGTGACTTGCGAAAAATGTTGAATTTTTGCTCTACACCTCCTGGGGAAAAAATTAACACGTTTAGGTATTTTATTTATTATGTTTTCTAAAAAAATTTTACACCAGTTTGTCGAAAATTGTTAAACTTTAAGAGAAACGAATGTGTTAGTAAAAACGTACAGTCATTTGAATTTTTTTAAACCTAAAATATAATTTAAAAAAAAATTCAAAAGATTATAACTTTCTAGCTAAATATGCCTTTCCCGCTCTTTTTAAAAAATTTGGACAAAATGATGTCAATTTTGTGTAAAAAAATAAAGAGCATAATATTTAACCGTCTTAATTTTTTACCAAGGAGATGCAGAGCAAAATTTAACTTTTTTCGCAAATTACAAAATATTTTTTTCTTTGCCAAAACATTCCTAGTAGGCTCACTATTAAAACCCCTAAACTTGGCATGGGTCCCGTAAGTAGCAACATAGATTTATGGCTTAAAAATTTCACCAACCGCCACTGGAAAGGGGTAGGGATGGGAATTTTTTTCGATATATCGATAGTTATCGATAACTATCGATATATCGACAATCGATAAATGTTTTAAAAAATATCGATATATCGATAACTATCGATATATCGATAACTATCGATATATCGATAACTATCGATATATCGATAACTATCGATATATCGATAACTATCGATATATCGATAACTATCGATATATCGATAACTATCGATATATCGATAACTATCGATATATCGATAACTATCGATATATCGATAACTATCGATATATCCATAACTATCGATAACTATCGATATATCGATAACTATCGATCTATCGATATATCGATAACTATCGATAACTATCGATAACTATCGATAACTATCGATATATCGATAACTATCGATATATCGATAATTATCGATAACTGCCGATATATCGCTAACTATCGATATATCGATAGTTATCGATATATCGATAGTTATAGATATATCGATAGTTAATTTCGGAACACCTAGTGCATTATCAGTAATTAATTTTTTAATTATTATAATATACTGCTAAAGCACTTCTCGTAAACCTCCAGAAAGCAGAAATTTGGTAAATATCGGCTCGAGCGATCACTTACGATTACGAACTACCTTTTAAATGTGTATTAATGTATCTATAAGTATTAATATATATAATTTATAGTTATCGATAAATCGATAGTTATTGATATATCGGAGTTATCGATATTTATCGATATATCGATATTTATATTTATCGATATATCGATAGTTATATTTATCGATATATCGATAGTTATCGATATATCCATAGTTATCGACATATCGATAGTTATCGACATATCGATAGGTATCGATATATCGATAGTTATCGATAGTTATAGATAGTTATTAGTTATCGATATATCGATAAATCGATAGTTATCGATATATCGATAGTTATCGATATATCGATAGTTATCGATAAATCGATAAGTATCGGCATATCGATAACTAAAACTTATCGATAGGTACCTTGCCGATGGTTATCGATAGGTAAAACCCATTATCGCCCATCCCTAGAAAGGGGTATAGGTCCAATAAGGTGTAGTAGCATGGGCATAGTAGAAAAAAAGTTTTATATGCCGAAGTCGCAATACCAAGATTATAGAGAAAATAATAATCAAATATCGTACTGCTCTAAGGGAAATTATTTTCAGCAAGATGCACAAAATAAATCTGATTGCATGCTTTATTATAAAGAAAAATAAAATAATTTTTTAATAAATTAGTAAATGGTTTTTCATAAATAATGATTTTAGTTATTTTGCCTGAAATCATGTATCCATCTTTTTCTGGATGAGCGATGCAGTTAAAATTTTTTGTTGTGCATTTTGTTGAATACAAATTCCTCTTATAGCAACGCAAAATTTGGTTATTATTCTCCTTACACTTTCGCTAAAAATCTTTAAAGAAAAACTTAATTATAATTTTTTGGATAAACGGTTGGCTTTTAGCTCCTGGTATATGACGTTTTGTTCTACTATGCTCATGCTATCTATCGCCTCTTAAAAATATTGCTCTCATACCTCTTTCACTCTGCATACTGTAGTTTCGTTCAGATTCGGCTATCATTTGTATTAATACACTCTATACTATATTGTTACCGAATATACAGTGATGACCTTTAATCTTTTTGAATCACTAAAGATAAAAGATTAAAACCCGGTACACTCTAGAGATTATATGCATGAAAACTATTAGATCAGATGCCAAGTAGTAACGGAACAAATTCCGGAAAGAAAATTTACTAAATGATTCTTAAATTCATTATGTCCTTGAATTTGTAGAGTACAATGCAATCGATAGTTATAATATATTTGTTATTGTTTTATCACAATAAATAGCAATGATTTCTTTTTCCACCTAAATAAAAATTGCACTTTTGCACATTTTGACTTAAACCGAAATAAATTTTGGGAATATGATCAAAAACTGACCTCGTTCGAGGGAGAAAACTAAGGAATTTATTGATAACATTTTAATATCCAATATCCGATCCAATATTCAATTGCCATATCCAATATAATTTCTTCGCGGATTTTTGTTTGAGAGTAGTTCCTTGAACCAACTTAGAGCCTGGCGTATATTTTTTGGTGTCAAAATAAGATGGTGGCCGGACGTTATTTAGGATATTGTATGATATTATTAGAAAGGTATCTTTAAGTAGAGTACCTGATACATTTTGTTTCAAGATAAAAATCGTTTAGGAAGCAAGCAAAGCGCAAAAGCAATACAATAACTCATAAGTTGTTTATTCATACTTTTCACAACAACGGGAATAGAAATATACAAGAATTAAAATAAGTGCCTTATCATTTTCGCTAGCATTAAAAACTGTTTTTTTTTTTACTTAAAAGGGAAATATTATTTGTGAGAACCCAAAACTCAATTAAGCTATTTTGTTTCCCTTGATTCAAGATACAATCGATAATAATTTATCAGTTCAAAATAACTGATTGTTACTAGATATTTTTGCAATATTTATTAATTACTAATTTAGAAATATTGAAATGGTAAATTAATAATAGCAATTAGTTAATTGAAATAAGATAGTTGATCTAATCGACAAGGCATTATTTTGTTGTATAAGACTAGTAGAGTAAGTAATATAAAAAATATTGGCTTGTTGAAATTGGCTACAACAGCTGTCCATATTTACCACAAACACCGGAGAGATCTGCATTTGGCCTATTCTTTTTGCATCAAGCTAAGCAGAGCAATTTTTTTTTATCTGACAGAGTCCACGTAGGCTGAAAAGACGGGTGATGCAATCTTTGATCATGGGTACATCCATTGCCAAAAATGGTATGCACTATTTCTTAAAACCGATTTAATTTAACAATCAAGAATCAGTAATCAAGTCAGAATTAGACAACTAAGTTTTATACTGTATATTTTTTTCTGAATTTTTTTTGAAAATTTATAAAGATGACAATTTATTTAGGTATTTTCACAATACAAGGCCTAAGTTCACTTTAGCCACACGTTCCAAGACAAAAATCATTTGGAAACCAAGCCACTCGCTGAAATATTTGAATAACTCATACGTTTTTAATAACAGCTTATTAACAGTGAAAGGAAAAAACTTGTCAAAATCCAAATCATCAACTAGAAGATCCGAATTGAAACCAATACTAAATCTTAAACCTTTTTGGTGAATCCTGATATAACAGTTTTTCCATTCTTAGTCTTGAGGCCATCGGTGGACTTTCTCAGATAAAAAATACATTATAAACTATGTAATAACTTTTATACGAAACAAAAATGTACACCCTGGGGAAATCTTATTATTCAGGTAATTTTAAGTTATAAAACCGCAATGTAAGTCATTGTATGTTATTTAACACTTTAATACAAATCAGTAACAACTGTCCTTTTCTATTGTAACAATTTACTCCTAAAAAAATTTTAAATTATGTTTTCAAGATTGCGCTTGATCTCACAATAAAATTACTCGATTTAATTAAATGTCAGGAAGATAAAATACGCCGTTCTACATTTCCTTTTATTTTGTAATGCACCCGAAATTAATTTAAAAAATATAAGGTAAGTCTTTACAAATAATACATTGCAATAATTTATAAATCATACTTTGTATACATACCCACAGAGTTTCACGAAATCGAGAGAAGTAAATTAAAAATAGAAGGAATTTTCATAGAATTTAAATCTATGAAGAAATGATCATAAAACCTTTATAGTTGATAATTATTATGAAGAGCAAGGTGTGTGTTAGGTACTTAATGCAATAAGTGCAGTTTAAACTGGTTTCTATCTAATATACATACATACGTGACACTCAACCTGTGCACTGTGCAGTGTGCACCTCCTACTGTGACCAGACAACCAATTATTGTGACTCGCCCACTAGGGTCATAAGATAGTCTCTAAAGTGATAGCATTTAGTCAATGGCATTTGATTGTGGTGAGCTTTTTCCAGTGACATGAAAATAAAACTGAACCGGTATAGCTTGAACCAAGGTTGACTTCCTCCTCTGACAACTCACATTGCCACAGGAAGGCATGTGCAGTTAAACTTTTAAAGTATCTTGTATTATTGAACAGGGCCGGCCTTAACATGTATATATATATATATATATATATATATATATATATATATATATATATATATATATATATATATATATATATATATATATATATATAAATATATATCAGAAAATGCAAAAACTTTAAGTCTTTCGCTAGCGCAAAACACAAGACCGTAAAATGACATAAAATAACATAGTAGGACTATTCTTCTTGATCCTGGTCTGGGTGCCAAAAAGAATGGTCCTACTATTTTATTTTATATCATTTTACGGTCTTGTGTTTTGCACTAGCGAAAGAATTAAAGCTTTTGCATTTTCTGACATAGAGAGAAATTTCCCTATATATATTTATATATGTCTATGGTAAATGCTATTGGGAAATTTTTAGTTTAATATGCCCAATATCCAAGTAGAAATACTTATTTTAATCTATTGAAAATTGAAGTTACAAAATTTTTTAATAAAATATAGAATATACATCCATAAATTAGAACTGTCAACTGTGTCAACTTTATGGACCCATTAATTGCAAAGTGAAAAAGGTAAAGGTTGTTCGCAGATCTCTTAATAGACTATCTACAGAAATCTATGAAATATCAACCAGAAACTTTTTACCGTCTGCCGTATAGACGTCAAAACACTCTATCCATACGAAGCGGACCAAGAATGGACTTTGACTGCTGGTCCGACCCTGATCGAGAAATGTATGTTGCCTAGATTAAAGATTCTGTTGTTCAAATACCAGCGGACGCACCAGTTTATATGGTTAGCATGAAATCCTTTTGTAGATTCGTTATGTACACAAAGATACCACTCTTGTTCACTGGTGAACAACTGTCAAGAAGTAATAACTTCCATTCTCGACAATGTGAGAAGTGAGTTAGAAAATCGACTTTATACTGCCAAGAAGTTTATGGTGGTCACTTTGAACAACTTTTAAAGTACCTAATAAGAAAAATAAAGGTATTTGATTATTTGTCATGGTTTTTAATTTTTAAAGGCATGCCATTTAAAAGCGAATTATGATACGGACCTCGGGTTTGCGGTAAAATGTTTCTTTTCTGAAGATCTTTAAAATTAGGTACCACAGCATAGGGTTGCATTTAAAATTTTTGACCTCAGCATCAACGGGGTTAAATAAATTAAATGACATAAAAAGTAGATTTATTAACGAATAAGATACACTTCAAATTTCGTGACTTTCTTTACTAATAGCAAAGATATTTGCCCATACTAAGACTTTTCGAACACCCTGTATATATTCCCCGGACGTTGTTCTACGCGGGGTACCTAAAATATCTTCGCAGTCGACCGGTCGGTCGCGGTCGACGCGTTGGCCTCCCATGTTGGGATTCTAAAACCTCTGGCGTACTAACTCTGCACAGCAATATAAGATTTTTGGCCCATTTTTAAAGGTGAAATTCGCTGAGCATGTAAAAATCACCTGGAAAAAGCGCAGAATGTAATTTTGTTAAAGTTGTAGGCACGGGTAATCCCTGTTAAAATTTGTTATATTATAATGTATATACTATAAATGCACACTAAAACAATACGCGTGTTTCCACATTAACTGGCATTAAGTGACCATAAGTCGCAAAAATTCTGCGTTATAATAGTTGCATAACAGCGATAAGAGTATACTGTTTTACATAACAAAAACAACGGAAAACTTCGGTAGCGTATCTTATCGTATAAGGAAGCCCATTGGCAGCAAAATCCATAACATAAGCAACGGATGTTGAATATGTTTTCAAAAATTAAATACGTAATTTTATAGGTATTTTTTTCAGTGCAGAAGCAAATGTACCCACATATTTTACAATACGGTAATTTTTATACCTTATTTCTTTTATAAATGAAGGATATTTAAAAACAGAAGTAACTAATAAAAAGACTATAGATTTAAAATCCCTAAAAATCTCTTTTGAAAAAATTGAACTAATGGTATGGGGAGAGGCGATGCCACGTTGATAAGTGAGCGACAACCTTAATGCAAGGTATTTGTATGCAAAAATTAATTTATATTTAAATAAAGACATAAAATTACGACACCATTAAGACTGATTGCATGCAGCATAAAACAAATAGCATAGACAGTCACGAAGACGAATTCTTACGGATGATGCAATGCAAACAGATCCTCTATACTCGGTAAATTCAAAAGAAAGTAAAGACAAGAAAATAGATAGATGGAAATTATAGACCGATATCTTATTGAGTAAACCGCATCCTTTGATATCATGTTATAGGATGATTATCTATAGGTGAAGATGCCGTTAAAGGTCATTTTGCGACACCATGTCAGTTGCATATTTCCATAGATATAAATGAATTGACTTAATAAACCTACGTCTGGGAAATACAGTATTTAAAGAAGAGTGAAATTGGAGAAACAAGTGATTGTTTAAGTATTTTGAAATAAGTGGGATAACAGGCATAATACTTGCCCGACTAGACTACTATCATTTATAAAGTGGACTAGCAGCGCAAACACGTTATCACAGTGGCCCAGATTTGAAGGACTTTTAAAATAATTACAGCGAGTTGCAGAAACAAAATTTGATTCGGAATTAAATTTTAATACAGTGTTAAATTTTTGTCAAGTTGTTAAAACGGACCAAGGCCTACGTTAAAAAGAAATCGAAATATAATTCGAAAGATTAGTCATCGCAAAATTATTTTCTTTCCTGATAAAATTCCCAACGGAATCCGGTTTCTTTCTATCCTTGTTATAAAAAGGGGCATTAGTAAAAGACAAATAAAAACGATGTCGTTGCCAATAAAAAGAATAATCAAACATTTTATCACAGCCGCTTTTGTTTGTGCAAGTATTTCTGGTTGTCTATTGTGAAAGTTTAATCGGATTTTTCATAAAAAATAAATTTCTAATCTGGCAAAATACTTATGTAAGTTTTATGATTTTACAGAAAAAGACCTTTGTTTTTACTGAACACAAACAGCATTAGCTAAAATCTTGTTTTTATTAAACAAAACAGTGTCAGCGTAGCCACATTAACCTTCTTTTTTTATACTGCTTAAAATTATTGTTTCCTATCCATCTAAGTAACAATACTCCCTCTAACCAATAATTTGCAATAAAAGGATCAGAGAAAAGGTTTTTAAATAAATAACGAAAAAATAGCAAAAATGAGTAAAAATTTTTATTAAGATAAAAAATTTATCATAAGATAAGGTTAAAAAAATATTCCCTATTCTCCGATACATAATGAAAATGAATCTATAATACAGCACCTGCGATAAGTGACGTTTGTGTGAATTAAAGGCGCGATAAAAATTGTTTATTCGAATATACCAAATAGGTTCACAATTTTTAACTGTAAATGTTGAAAGTCTTAGTTCCCAAAGGAGAAACTTCGTAATGGAACTGTGACTTCAGCTTTAAACTGAAACCAAACGTTTATAGGGCGCAATTTTCACTCCTTCCTTTTTAGTCAGTCCCAGATTCATAGAACACAGGAATTTAAGCTGCTAATACTTTACATAAACTTGTTAAGTATATTTTTACACTGCAATCAAACCAAACAACTTATATTATTGGACAGGATACAAATATACCTAATCATGTCATGTTTATATTTCTCATAACCTAACTTTCTGCCAGCTGTAAAAATTTTACGGGTATGAGAGAGAAAGAAGACGAGAGAGAAAAAAAATGAGATAGGGAACATGAGAGAGAGACATAATTGACCACTCCGTTGTAAAATGGGTTTCGGTCATCCATTCTCAAACTAAATTGGATACGGTATAGTTAGTGTAATACCCCTGTAATTTTTACACTCTTAACTGTCTCCAGTTTTATTTGATCAGCTAAACCAGGGGTAACTTGACAAAAATTTAACACTGCATTAAAATTTAACACGCTGAGCTAATCCAGAATTAAATAGTATTTCTCCAACCCGCTGTTTTATGTTTTCTTGATACTTGGGTTAAAATAAGTCTCTATTAGTTGCTTTTTAATCAGCGGGTATAGTAAAGAAATAATTACTAGTAATTTAATTTTTAAAAATAAAGATAATTATGTATCATTTTTAGAAATAAAAGCTTGAAAATTACGATTCGAAGAGAACAATATATCAAAATATAAAAATCAAGAAAAATCTTTTATATTGTTTTTTAAATATTTTTCTATCGTTAATGATTTCACGGTGCTTTTATAATTTGCATACAATGTACGGAATATAAACTATTCTTGCAAAGTGAATTCCTTAGTCCATCAGATCACCCCATAGTACATTCTGTTTTCTCATTCTTGTATATGAATAAATTATATCAAAACGTCTAACAAAACATATATAATTTTAAGCTATTCACTTTGTTCTCTCAATAGCGTTGTCTTACGTGCCAAAAACATTTCGATTGTAAAGTCAATGTTACATTTCATTTTAACAAAAGAATAATAATTAGGAGAACAAGTGCACTAGATATACAGCACACAATTAAAGACAATGTTGAATTTATTTCGTTTTTTTTAAAGTATTAGAGAAAATTGCTTACTTTCTTTTGCAATTTGCGATAGTTGGCTTGACAATATTCCAAGATTAGCTAATTTAGTTAGTATAAAATAAAAATAAAATCAAAACAAATTTCTGAATAGCGGTATTTAATGGAATAACGGCGTTTCAAATTATGCTGATTCCATTTGTATTATCGGTCTTCACATGTGTAATCGTCAACGTAAATAATATCACTGGCCGATAATAAAACTCGACAACATAAAATGCTGGTCAGCATTAGTTAGCAACAAGTCATTAAGGACCAAGTATTAGTTTTTTAAATGTTTTTCAACATTCCTTCAGTAAGAACAATAAGACTATGTAAGAATTTGCTAACATTTTAAAAAATAAACCTAGTACATACAAACAAATTCATGGCGAGACTTCGGAGAAACAATGGAGAGGGATAGTAAGGGAAATCAGAAATTGTTTTATGGAGTATTGAAAAAGTTAAAAAAGAAACAAACAAAATAGAAACATAATATATACAGGGTGTCCCATAAGATACTCGTGATAGGGAGACAGGGTGTTGAAAGTGAAAGTTTATTTTGGAAAATAAACCATAATTTGCAAACGGTTGAAAGTATCGAATTAAAAGTTGACAAAATAGTATGTTTTTATGGGTGAGAAATAGGAATTTGTGAACATTTTTAAGTTTTACAATAGAGCGCGCTAGTTGAGATACACTCAGATGAATAAGCCTATGATTTCTTTTCTTACCCGTAATATTATGTACGTTTCAATCCAAGTTTCCCAAAGAATGGGTATTTTTAAGCTAAAAAGGTATACTTGCTCCATCTTGATGTCTCTAACCGTTTTCGAGATATTTCCGTTTAAACATCACAATGCATAAAATCATATTTGAACTTCTTAGAAAATTTAATATGTTAGATGATGTACTTTTAAATATAAGGCTAAATATGAGATTTGTGCAAGATGGAGCACCACCTCACTTTTCACTTGTAGTTCGGAATTATCTTAGCTTTTTCCATATCGGGGGATTGGTCGCCGCGGCCGGCCGTAGTAAATTTCTTTGGCCCCCTCGTAGTCCAGATATTAACCCACTTGATTTTTTGTGGGGCCACATAAAGTAAATAGTTTATATAGATGAAATTAATACACTTGATGAACTTTGAAAAAAAATTTGAGAAGTCGCTAACCCAAACAACTAAGAAACTTTCCCAAAAGTGAGACGTTACTTAGTTAAAAGTTTAATAAAAAGAGTATCGTATTGAGGTAAACGGTGACCACTTTCAACATCTACTGAAGTAGGCTTACTTGTTTTAACTGCATTGTTTCTAATTTATTGCTTTGTTTTAATTAAAATATCAATTTAATTACTGATTTATTTATGCCTTGTGATGTGTAAACGGAATTATCTCGAAAACAGTTGGATACATCAAGATCGAGCAAGTACACCTTTTTGACTTAAAAATAACCCTTCTTTGAGAAACTTGGATTGAAACGTACCTAATGTTATAGGTAAGAAAGAAAATCGTAGGTTTATTCAACCCAGTGTATGTAACTAGCGCCCTCTACTGTGAAATTTAAAAATGTTCACAAATTCTTATTTTTTACCCATAAAAACATAACAATGCCACCTTTAAATTCGATACATTGAACCGTTTTCAAATTATGGCTTATTTTCCAAAATAAACTTTCACTTTCAACACCCTGTAACTTTATAACGAGTATCATTTCGAAAAAACTTATATGACTTAATCGGTCTAGTTTGATGTCTAGTATTACTCTAGTTACTCTATGGCCCATTAGTTATAGGACACCCTGTATAAAGTCAAAAGAAGGAAAAATAATAGCGAAAGCAATAATGACACGAAGGAACGAATATTTTGAAGATTTATTCAATACAGAACTAATAGATCCGACAAATAAAATGGAGGTGGAACATAAGGTACACACAAAAAGCAAATGATTTATAGAACAGGATGAAATAGCGAAAAAGGAAATACTGGAAGCAATAAAGAAGATAAAAGAGGCAAGGCGGCAGGAAACGATGGGATAACAGCAGAGATGGTGAAAAATATGAGTGCAAATGCGAAAGAAACTTTTGAAATACTCTTTAACAAGATCTGGAATGGGTAAAGAATACCTGAATTACCATTGCACAAAAAAGGAGGCAATAAAGAAGGGTACTTAGCCCTATACACTCTCCAACATCGCACTATAATAGATGATCTCTTTGACAGAAAATGCCTTCGCTGACGACTTGGTGATATATGCAGGAAATGAAAAGAATTTACAAACAAACTTAAGTACTTTGGAAACAGCTTTAAGAAAGACAAACATGAAAATTAACGCTGATGAAACTAAAGCTAGGATAGGGAAAACGAAAGCAAAATAACAATTAAACTGGATAGGGGGAAGAAGCAGAAATCAAAAGTGGAAATGAAAGTACGACACAGTTATTTTATGCAATTAACACAGCTTTTATAAGAAAGAGATTTCAAAGAAAACTACAATAACAGTATTTAACACAGTATTCAAACCTATTTTAACATACGGCTGTGAAAGTTGGGTCTTAAACAAACGAGGAGCACAATACTAGAACTGGGGATAAGGTATTTAAGAGCGGTTAAAGAAGTTACATGAAGGGATAGAATAAGAAATGAACAAATAGAATTTTAGAAAGTATAGAAAGACAACAATTGAAATGGTTTGGACCAGGGGCGTACCGCTGGGGGTGGTTTTGGGGTTAACCCCCCCCCCCATTGATCTCTTATAGTAGATACAATATATTTATTATAAACATTATACAGCACGGTATTATATGGTTTTGTCTACCAACCACACTCCCCCCCCCAAACCAAAAGTCAACTGGTTTGGACACGTAATACGTATGGATGAAGAGAGACAGACAAAAACCATATCGCTAGCAAGATCAACACACAAGCGGAAAAGAGGTAGACCAAGCAAAATATGAGACAGTACAGTAGCGGAAAACCTGAAGAAAAGAGGAATATCCTGGAACCATGCAAAAAGAATAGCAAGAACCAAGAAAGAATGGGCAAAGTTTATTTACCCTAAGTAAAAGAATTAATGTAGGAAGATACATTTACACCCTAAGAGTAATTAAGGTTATTGATTATAATAATAATAAAACAATAGGAATGTGCCCTTTAATTCTGAAGGGCCGGCTGCATATCTTTCTACCACGAGAAAAAGACAAAATAAAAGCGATTCTTACCTTATCACGTATATTTGTCTAAATATACTTGGCAAACGGATATATGGGCCATAAGCAAAAAATAAGTTGAACTTTGCTCTTAAGCTAGGTCTGATCTTTAAAGTTGTAACAAATTTTTACACAATTTTATCAGCTGTTTTGAAAAAATGTTGCAAAACTATCGGTGCAAAATACCAAATACATGGCCCTTAAAGAATTCCAATATATTATGTTTAGTGTGTGTAACAAGCAGCTTGCATTAAGAGCATTCATCATCAGCTGATACATACTAATTTGTTTCAAAGAATAACACCAAAACTAAAGGTTTAATTAAAAATTCGGTCTCAGCATAAATTATAGAGAAAATGGTGAACAATGAGGGAAAGTCTTAAAAAAAAATAAATATTACAAAATAACAAAAATTTAAAAAATAATTTTTTGTTTTTTCCTTTTAAATGACTTTCCCTCATTTTTCTATAACATTAGAATATATTTCCAAAATTTTGTATCATTTCGTTGGTTAGTTTTGGTGCTATTCTTTGAAACAACTTACTTATGTATCAGCTGACGATGAATGCTCTTAAAAGTTTATCGCGAAGGACTTTATATTAAATTTTAATATTTGGGAAGTTTCTGTTTCTTAACGAGCCAACTTCAATAAAACATAACTTTTAGCTTTTTTTTGGTTACCATGCTAATCAATATTACCTTGGTTATTTTAAATGGAATACCCTGCATGTTTTCCAATTTTTCGATATCTTATTAAAAAAATAAGCATTTTTTAGTCAGCATTCTCAATGCCTAACTCTGTTTTCAAGATAAATTGGTTTTATTCAGAAATTTCATTACTTTTACCCTAGTTTTCTTCCGTGAGTATGTTATTATCTCTATTAATAAAAAAACGTATTTAAGTATCAGAAACTCATAGCAAAGAAATAAATTATTTAAAGAATTACAAATCACCACAACATTCCATACAATGTTTTCAAATTAAGTTTTCTTTCGACTCACAAGAAAAACCACAATATTTGCCCATCGGATTCATCACACTTAAAGATTGATGTTTCCGATGGATGCGTGGTGAAGGAAGTCAGTTGTCAGAATGTGAGGTTATTAACACAGGCAAACTTTTAAATTCTTTGTTTTTAAATATGATTTATAACCAAAACAAAATTATAATAGCATCTTCGTCCTTTTAACAAATGAATGGAAGTATAGTATCTTTTTCTTAGATCTCGCAATATGGTGGCCAAGTCACGTGTAATTTATGGCACCCTGTGAAGTCTGGTCTATTTTACGTTTAGAGGTTGACTGAAAAGACAGGACCGGACTTGTACTCATCCTTCAACTTAAATTATATACACCAAGAAAATCTAGTCTCTGAAATCTATAAAGTTCAAAAGTGAAATGTTCAAAACACACACTACACAGAAACACTTAAAAAATACCAAAATCAAACGCAAATAAAACGACGCGACCTGTCGTGTCGCTTGATACGGCCCACTACTGATCTAGAGACTTTTCAAAGAATCCAATATCAGCTTTTAGTGTCATCTGTGATTGTCAGTTTTATCATATATTGAACTCTATAAATAATCTGGTTTTAGAAAATAATATCTTAACCGACATCGGACTATCCAGCAATTCATTCTTAAAATCTGGCTCAATTGAAATCCATTCACTTTACCGATGACGTCAATGACATAATGCGAACAAATTAATTGATGTATTCACTAATAATAATTTAAAAACTAGCCTACGTTTATTTTTTAACATTTGATATTGTGAAGAAGACCAACAACCAAACGACCATCATAGATTTCCAGGTTGTGAGTGAAAAGTGATGAGATGGAGAAATTAAGAAGTGTTTTATAAACATTAAATGAACAAAGAAATTTTTTATGAATAGTTTCTACTTTTTACACCACGTTCAAACCAAAGAAAAAGAAAATTATTGACATATATGAAGAGAAAAGAACTAGAAGTCGAGTTAAGTCTCTGTACTTAAGAATAACACAAACCTTGCACAAGATGCGTTTGCATTAGAACTTTTTTGTTTTGTAGCAAAAATAATCAACTATAAAAAAAATCTCCTATCAATACGATTTTTAATTCAATTAATAGATTCATTTAAATACTATTATGTTAATTGGCCGATAATAGTAAAGTAAAGAAAGGTGAAAGTGTTGTTTCTAATAAAAAACTAACAACATAATGGCTGTGACATTACTTAAAAACCTTTAATGCAAAATTAACGATTATAAAATAAAATTGGTAGCTTTTTACAAATAATTACCAATTTTTCTAAATGTCTTTATGTTGCAAATTTTTTATGTTTTACGCAACTTCCATCTGGCTGTATTGTTGACTGTATTGCTTTTTCGTTGTTTTTCTCCTTGCTATTAGGTGATTTCCTTGTTCAGTTAAAATTAATTCCCATCCAATTTTGGGTTTTTTATTATTGTGGTTTCTGCATTATAATTTTTTTTTAAATATGTAAACATTGTTGGGAAGAAAAACATACTCGTATCCTCTGCTTTCTAAGTATGTACTTGGATTCTTAACTGGCAATAAGTACCATTTTAAAAGAATGGCAGGCGACATATGATGTTTTGACGAGTGAATAGGTCAGTGCCAACATTTCGCCATTCATGTTTTCGTTATGTAAGTAAAAAAAGGATTATTGTCCAAGTACCTACTTATTTTAATTGGCCATGATTATGTTCAAAGATCTTTTAATATTACATTTTTATTGACGTTTGCTGAAATGTTAACTAGTTAATTTGCATTAAATCTCGTTGTTTGCACTTTTAATTTGGCAAAAAATATTATTTTGAAGAATTATATATATATATATATATATATATATATATATATATATATATATATATATATATATATATATATATATATATATATATATATATACATATATATATATATATATATATATATATATATATATATATATATATATATATATATATATATATATATACATATATATATACATGTTAAGACCGGTCCTGTTCAATAATACAAAATACTTTAAAAAAAATCATTAAACTCGTCAATATGCATCCATATTTGGATCACCCAGTATTGTTCCGTGGCTTTAAATTTTTGTACCTTTAAGTTTGTGTAAATTGTACCAAATTGGGAAAAAATTGTATCAACTAATAACTAAATGACAGTTTAATAAATCCATGCCAAAGGTCGGTGTATTTATGATAATATATGCATGGAGTTGAATTAATTTTACTGGCAGAATAGTGTGCCAAGAAGTTAAAAGGGGTACCATAGTACCAAAGTTTTCTAAAATGTGCCAAATTTTGTACAAAAGTACACTCTGGAACAAGACTTCTCTAACTTCTCATGCCTGTCGCCTTAACAGCTGAGCTGACGCACGTGTTCGGCTGACCAATCAGGGAGGTCATAGGCAAGGGACGGACCGATCAAGTAGGAGCCTAAATTACGCTAGCGGAATGAGGTCAATAACCTTTTAGCCTGGCTTCCGACCTTAGGGTGCCCTCCGATCCACCGTTCGCATAAAAAACTTTTCTAAGTCGGTATAATTAGGGTATTGCAGATTAGTGACAAAACTAAACTTAGGTGACAGAAAATATTGTTCTCAATACTTAATAGTATTTTCCATTTTATTTTCACCTTTTGACGGCACCGTTTTTGGCAAATTGTAAAATGCCTAAAAATAATCAGTCACAACGTGATATACATTCCTCTGTTCTTGTTTTGCCGGCATTTTGTCAATTGCCTGAATTATTGTTAGTCATAACGACAAATGCATTTTATGCTCGCGTTTTGCCGGCTTTTTGTAAAATGCCTAGGAAGTTTATAAAAAGCCTAAATTTGCATTCTGCCTACGACATATTGTCTCTCTCTCTCTCTCTCTCTCTCTCTCTCTCTCTCTCTATATATATATATATATATATATATATATATATATATATATATATATATATATATATATATATATATATATATATATATCCAATATAATAATGCCATAATCCTTGACTCAGAAAAGAGTACCCAAAAGAGAAAAATACTTGAAATGTGTTACATAAGCAACTGTAGTAACTCTCTTAACTACAAAAAAGATGTAGACAGCTTAAGCTCAATTTACACTTTTCTAATTAATCAAAAGTCTACAAATCATAAAAAATATCCAGAATGTTATGTAGAAAAATAAGCGGAACCATCTGCAATCCCCCCCCCCCCTTTTATTAATAAATTAATAATAATGTTGACAGTGCTAATTTCCATTTCTCCTTCTTTTGACTTTGTTTTGGTGTGTTTTTTTTTCTTTTTGTTTAATTAATGTTCATATAGTGGAGGTGGTGATTTTTGAATTTACTGTGACTGAAAGGGTATCTACTCCTTGCCTGGTTCATAATTTTAGTGTGTTACGGCGACGGATGGGTAAGCACAACCAAGATGTACTTAAAATAACAAAAAACGAGAACACATTAACTTGTGAACGTTCTCCTTTGAATAACTACATCTAAGGGATTTTTTGGCGAGATAAACGGTTTTAAATTTTGGAGCGGTATCTGATACCGGTCCGTTTTCGCGACAAAGCGGTCTTTCAAATGACGCCATTGCTGACGTCATCGTTTTAAAAACGGTCTTTTAATTTATTCAACAAGGTGCAAGTTGTTGATAAAAAGCCATCACCGGTTAAATTTGACATTAAGAGCCAAATTCGCCATTTTTCAACGTACATACATAGCCTAAAAAAAACGACTTGTGGAGTCCTGCGCAGTGATCTAGTCCTGTGTCTGTGCCTGTGCGAAAAATGCATCCACAAAAATGGAAAATGAACACTGGCAAATTGCTCCAGAAAGAGAAGCTAACAATCCATTAGAGAGACAGAGAAATTGAACAGTATGAATACTCGGTCAGCTTTAGAGGCAGGGATGGGCGCCCGCAGGGAGGGGCCAGGGCCCCCTGAGAATGTGAGATTGTCATCCTTTTTAATTATTGGTAATAAAATCTGTAAAAATATATATTTTTTATTTTGCCCCACCTGAGAAAAAAGTCTGCCGGCGCATAAAGCCGGTAACAGGTTTGGCTACTGTCATGGAGTTGCTAAACGGAAAGTAAATAGTCAAATTAATTATTAATAAATAAAATGACACGTTTTGTTATTTTATAATTATTATTTAACTTCAATTTGTTTTGCATGTTTTTTTTTAGTTAATAATTGTGCCTTGTGCTGCTAGTAATTATATTAATACATTGCAGTCAATAAACACTAGTCAGTCTAGTACAATAAAACAAAAAACAAAACCAACAAACGAGAAATAAAACTTGACAGATGGTTTTATAAACAAATGAAAAAACCGTGTCATTTTGGCGATTTGAAAAAACCGCTTGATTATGACGTCATTATTAAAAGACCGCAGCGGTCATTTACATCTAACCGTTTATCTCGCCAAACAATCCCTCTATTCTGCATATTTTTGGTTGGCTAACTCTCACTCCTGTCGTTTGTCACTGTTGTCAGTTGTCAGCCATGTTATTTCCGGCAATTTGACAGCACTTTTAGTAACGTTATTGATTTTGAATAAATTTTTAAAAATCGATAATCATCTTGTATTTGAAAAGAAGTATTTCTAGTTGTTGTGTTACTTTTTTATACTGTCCGACATTGTTAACAAGTCAGTGACCTTATTTTGTAACTTTTAGTTATTTTAAATGTTGTGTTTTACACTTTTAAATTGTACAAATATGAGGTTATGTTTCCACATACCTGTTGCAATGACCAACTGAAGGAGCTTTAATGCTGTATTCTGGTAGGTGTTACCGACTGTAGCCATTAGAAAGACTTGTAACAGAATTTTCTCTTGTTTTGTAGTCCTGATGAAGTCTATAATCATAGAAGCTTGAACGTGGAATAAATAGCAATGCTTTAGAAGCACCCAATATCTTTTATTGCTTCCTCCTTTAACCACTGGGGTATTCCCATAGTTATATACTGTAACTTTGTTACCAGTACCCCGTTACTGTCCTTCCTCTATATATATATATATATATATATATATATATATATATATATATATATATATATATATATATATATATATATATATATATATATATAACAACAAATAGAAATTTCTTGCCCGTACTATATATAAACTAGAAAGAAGAATATCTTCTCATCGGACTGTGGGAGTGTGTTTCTCTTTTTGCATCAAAGTACGGGGACTCCCCTTACTTTGATGCAAAAAGAGGAACACACTCCCACAGTCCGATGAGCCGATATTCTTCTTTCTAGTTTATATATATATATATATATATATATATATATATATATATATATATATATATATATATATATATATATATATATATATATATAAACTAGAAAGAAGAATATATATAT
The DNA here is from genome assembly GCA_963971165.1 of Philopedon plagiatum. Taxonomy (NCBI): domain Eukaryota; kingdom Metazoa; phylum Arthropoda; class Insecta; order Coleoptera; family Curculionidae; genus Philopedon; species Philopedon plagiatum. The sequence continues at coordinate 24,556,716 of OZ020190.1, forward strand.
ATATATATATATATATATATATATATATATATATATATATATATATATATATATATATATATATATATATACATATATATATTATTTCATGAAACAAAAATTGCACATTTAGCTCTACACAATTAAAATAAACAAAAAGAAATACCTAATATGAAACAAAATTAAATGAAAAAAAGATATGTGTGTGCAGGAAATTAAATTGCTTAATTATTTATGCTACGGAGCACTTTAACCATTGTTCAAGTTTACACCACCAAGTTCCTTCTTTACAATACTAAAGTAAAAAAAAACACAAAAAAAGTCTGCTTTCTATATTTCATCTTTTAATGATACATGTATCTTTATTCTGTATTCCTCATAAGAAAATAAATTTAGTACAGAGATAGAGTGTGGTAGCCCAATTACAGACATGAAGTTGAATTTTGATTCGGGGGATTAATTTAAGGGGTAAATCGGGACATAAAAAAAATTGTCAAGGGCATCACGTAGGGTGTCAGATGAAAGCTTATTGAAGCATGAATTCAACAATATACATATATGATGTGTCTTTTTTTATGCATTTTTTTAAACATTTTTCGGGAATATCGCTTAAAAATTGCTGTCCCTCCACCCTTATCACCAAAAGGTTCGATCACAAAAATCTTTAAAAAATCATGAACATTGAGAATTAGGTGTAGATTGAACAAAAATTATCAGAATTAAAAAATTCTAGCACAATCAATTGTTATAAACAATTTAATTGTTTATTTCCTTATAACTGCTAAACCATTGGTTTTAGGGAAAAAGTTTTTCAACAAAAATACTTCTCACGATGTAAGCAACAACTGTTGTTCTTACGCGCTTTTTAAAATTTGTAATTTGGCTTAGTCGAATCGTTCCCCACTCAGCTCCGCGCATACACGATGTGATACGGCGTTGGTGTCTTCGGCGGCGAGTAGAGCGACAGATTCGCGGAGATCGGGTGGCCGAGGTTTGCTCAGGATAAGTGGGGAGCTGATGGTACGGAACACTAATTTTGCAAGTACTAGGTATAGCTTGCAATCGATCAAATTTTTTGTGTGTCGCACTAAAATTTCAACAAAATATTTGTTTTCTTTACCAAAACATGAACCCAACCCAACCTAGTAGGCTTACTATTAAAACCCCGGAACTTGGCATGGGTCCCGTAAGTAACAACTGAGAAATACAAATTTAAAATTTCTATATCCGCCCCCTAATTCAGATATGCTCCACCAGTTATATTGCAATCCACATGTATAATGCGCACTTTCATTATGTCCACAATACTAAAATGATGTTGTTCTCCACTTTTTAATACTACAGAATCAAATCCTAACATTTTACCAATAGTGTTAGCTCCCCTAAAATAAATAATATGTCGTATTTTGATTTCAGACCACATTTTAATGTATTATTATTGGCTGTTAATATAAAACATGTCATCGCGTAGTTCATCCGAGTACTAAATTTTAACTTCCAGATTCACGAAAACGTGTTAGATTATAGTACTGACCCAGGTACTGATAAATTAATTTAGATCTTCCAGTTAGTCTTGACAGGTTCTTGTCTTGTTATTGTTAATAAGTCGTCTTTAAAAACTAATAAGTTATTCTAATATTTAAGCGATTTCCTTGGTTTTCAAAATTTTTTTGTCTTGGAACGTGTTTCTAGAACGAACATAGTGCTATTATTGTGGAACGTATGGATTACATTTGCTCTTTCTTTATAATTATGCGAAAAACTCAGAAACAAATTTATAGTGTAAAAGTTGGTTGTCTTATTCTTACACTTGTCAGTGTAAAACTTTTGGTTGTTAAATTAGACGGCGGGCCTTCCGTCGGAGAATCTGGCCGTAATTTTTTTAGTAAACGTTGGTGTAATAAAATTTTAATGGAAATACAGTGCACCACTAGTGGCTCTAGATCTAGATGCTCTAATTGTGTTAAGCCCAAAGATTCCATGCTTGTGCTTCATTCATAATTAACAAAGACGTACAAAGAATGTTTCGTTAACTGCAGATTACATATAATATTATAGGTTTCTTAATAAATGAGAGAATTAAAACTGATTATGTGGATACTTTCCCACTTTCAAACTTTTTATTTTGTTCATAACTAAATAATTAGGGAAATGACATGTTATTTAAGTTACATTGTTGGAATATGGTAAATATCTATTAAAACCATTAATAAATTACCTTACCTAACACTACTATTTGTAATAAATTTTAATTATGTTATTTTAATTTACTCAACAATTAGTTTCTATACTATTTCCATATTACAGTAACTTCTAGAAAATAATTTGATAAAATAAATAAGATCTATATATATATATATATATATATATATATATATATATATATATATATATATATATATATATATATATATACACTGACCAGCAATATTAATGCACCACGAGAAATTTGAAACAGCTTTGATGTTTTATGTCATTTAAATCTTTTGTCGATTGAATGAATTTTTTGCGTATTACTCGTATATGCTCATTCTTTAAGAATATTACTGTATTGGTAATTTTTGTTGGAAAGTTAATTGTCATTGTATATCGGGTGTAACAATGTTATTGTGTTTTTTTCGTAAAATTCGTAACACCCTGTGGAATATTCTAGCATTCATAAAATATTGCATTTAAAACCTAACTTGAAATATAACATAAAACAGTATGAAATTAGTCTAATGAGAACATAGCTATTTTGAATTTACAGTTTTAAATTAAGTAGTGTATCGTAAAGAGATGAACATATACTGCACGAGTAACGCGGTAAACTATAGTAATTTTTGAAATAAGCGATTTAGGTTGTTACGGAAATTTTCTGGTATTTGATTAGAACCCGCCATTAAAAAACAACTAGAGCATGAGCATATTCAAAATGCTGAACTAGTTTAAATTATGTAGTATGTTTATTATCTTATTCCGTTTTACAACTTAAGTTAGTTTTTTTTATATCATTAAAACTAAGTTATATGATAATCACTAGACAACAAATTTAAAGTTTTTTTAAAGGTCCTAGGCAAAAATAAGATTTTTTGATTGTATACGACTGACAGAGACCCAAAATGTTTTTTGAAAAATTATCCGAGGTCGTAGATAAAAAAGAGGAGCACAATTTTTAGTACCATTTATTGTATGCATAAAAGCAGAGGCGTATGGTGAAATTTCAAAGTTGAAATATCTCTGTTCCTACTTACAGGACCCGTACCAGATTTAGGTGATTTAGTAGTGAGCTCACTGGGAATGTTTTGATAAAGAAAAAGTTGAATTTTTGCTGGGCTCCCCTGGGAAAAAAATGAACGCGTTTAGGTATTTTATTTATTATTTTTTCTAAACAAATCTTACATCATTTTGTCGAGAATTTTTAAATTGTAAGAGAAAAAATGTGTTAGTAGAAAGTTATAGTCGTTTGAATTTTTTTTTAAACCTAAAATATAATTTTAAAAAAATTCAAATTTTTGCTCTTAAAATTTAAAAATTCTCAACAAAATGATGTAAAATTTGTTTAGAAAAATAATAAATAAAATACCTAAAAGCGTTCATTTTTTCCCGGGGGGAGGGGGGGCAGCAGGGGGTCTCAACTTTTTTTCGCAAATTACAAAATGTTTTTTTCTTTACCAAAATATTCCCAGTGGGCTCACTATTAAAATCTCTAAATTTGGTACGGGTCCTGTAAGTAGAAATAGAGATATACAACTTTGAAATTTCACCATACGCCTTACGATATACATACGATCTTATTGGTTAATATATCTTTTGTATGTAATTTAATTTTGAGGTCAAAATTTTTTAATGCACCTCATTTTAAAGGTTTAAAAAAATATTTTATTGCAAACTCGAGGTCCGTATCTTACTTCGTTTGTAAATCTATAAAAATTAAACATCGTGAACTTTTTTTTTTAAATTTAAGTATGTACCTTATTTTTCTTATTACTTTAAAAGTTGCTCAAAATGGCCACCATGAATTTCTTGGCAGTAATAAAGTCAATTTTGGAGCTCTGTCAAGAAGCAACACCTGCCATTCTCGAAAATGTGAGAAGTGAGTTATAAAATTGACTTCATGACTGCCAAGAAGTTCATGGTGGTCATTTTGAACAACTTTTAAAGTTAGAAGAGAAATGAAGGTATTTAAATTTTTTTTTCGCGATTTTTAATTTTTAAAGGCTTGCCATTTAAAAACGAATTAAGATACGGACCTCGGGTTTACGGTAGAATATTTCTATTTTGAAGATCTTTAAAAGAAGGCACCACAGGGTATAGGCATAGGTTTGGATTTAACATGTTTGACCCCAACTCCCCAACGTGCTCCTCAAGAGGGTTGAAAAAGTAAATTTATTAATCAAGATATATCCTAAATTTGATGTCTCTATCTTTACTAATAGCAGAGATATTTGCCCATACTAAGATTTTTCGGACACTCTGGTCTTCAACTAACCTAGGAAGCCAAAAACCTTATTTAGTTCGATGCTTCCATAATCCAGTCTTGCTCACTGTTATACAAAAAATCTGGCAACACATGACCCACCCACAAGGATGACCTAGCTCTACCGAATCAACAGTCTTTCGATTTTGTTAATATCGCTTTCGAACATGATCTCAACTGACACAACACATTACTTCAACAGCTGCTAAAAAGCTTAATTTTCCTTTTATCAAAAATATCTCTTCTCTTCCAAACTTGTATTCAAACTCAATATTTCCAAAATAAGACCTACCCTTGATCCCACATATGAAGAGGAATATTACCTTCCATTTAACATTCTTGATTCTATCCAAAGAACAGCTATTCGTCTCAGTTCTCACAAACGAACTCTCTTCTATCTCTTACCGCCGCGCTGTGGTTGATTTATCTCATTTTTACAGACATTTTCGTGGATTCTGTTTGGAAGAACTATATCATTCTCAGGTTGGTTGCTACCAACAGATCAACAAGAAGCGCATGACATATATGCATCCATTTCTTCCTTGACTACAGAAACCCAGAACATCTCACTTCTTCCGCTCATTTATACTTAGACTGCCCAGATTTTGAAATAAATATTCATTGGAAGTTTTCTGCTCCCCTCCCAACATTCTTTTAAAGAATTTAAATTCTGTATTGATAGATTTCATCTTCGTTCTCTTGAGATACCCATGATGCGTCAGTACTTAGACTGGGCAGCCTGCGTGAGCTGTTCAATAAGCTATTCTTATTAGTTTTTTTCTTATCCATAGGCTAAAGCTTCTGTAATTAGCTTTAACTGATACATAATGTACAACATCTTAGACGCTACAACCATCTTAGGCATCACGAGGTTAATAAAAATATAAGCAATACCAGCAACACTAGGTTTATGTACTCGCCGTGGCAATACTTTCCACTTATAAGTGAAATGATGCTTCAATCAACTAGCAACATAAGAATTATTTTGATACGGATTATTTTAAAGGTTGCGTCAAAGAATTCCCATGTTATGCAAGCTTAACATCATTTATTAATTACTGATGTGTATTTCGTTATTTCGAATTACCATTACAAAAAGCCATCTCTAGAGAAAGAATAAGCCAGTTCTCATGAGTTAACCTTTAGGAAATTATATCATCTTTACTGCTTACTAACTCGTAAAAAATAAATAAAATTTTAAAATAACCTTAATCTTAAAAATTTTAGTACTGGCAGTAAAGTGTGTAAAACTTAATTAATATAAAAAATAATACCTAATAAAAAACATCAACCTTATACAAATTGAATATCAAGAAAATCATGGTTTTTGACTTTTATTCTGTGGTAATTGTGCAATAAATTAACATAATCGCAGTTAAATTTAACTATAAGCTGGTAAGCAAGAGAAAATCAATTAAGAAATTTTAAAAGTAGGTACATCGAGTAAACAAATTAACCTTATCATCCAGTATTTAACCAAGGATAGACCCATCTCTAAGCATAATATTTATTGATACGATACCCTTAACACAGAGGGTGTCCGAAAACTCTCAATATGGGCCAATATATTTGCTATTAGTAAAGATAGACATAACATTTTAGTTGTATCTTATCGGTTAATAAATTTACTTTTTTATATAACTTAACTTTTTCAACCCCCTTGAGGGGTGACGCTAGGGAGGTTAGGTCAAAAATTTTAAATGCAACCCAATGCCGTGTGGTACTTTATTTTAAAGGTCTTCTAAAAGAAGCATTTTTACCGCAAACTCGAGGTCCGGACCTGAATTCTTTTTTAAATGGCAAGCCTTTAAAATTTAAAAAGCGTGAAAAAAAATTTAGATACCTTTGTTTCTCTTATTACTTTAAAAGTTGTTCAAAATGAACTTCTTGGCAGAAACAAAGTCGATTTTGGAATTCAGATCTCACATTTTCGAGAATGGCAGGTGTGACTTCTTGGTAAAGTTCCAAAACCGACTTTATTACTGCCAAGAAGTTCATGGTGGTCACTGTGAACAACTTTTAAAGCGATATGAGAAATAAAGGTAGGTAGTTAAATTTTTTCATTTTTTTTTTCACAATTTTTAAATTTTATGGGCTTGGCATTTAAAAATGAATTAAGATACGTACCTCTAGTTTGAGGTAAAGCTTTTCTTTTTAAAAGACCTTTAAAATAAGGTACCACACGGCATTTGGTTGCATTTAAAATGGCAGTTGAAAAAGTCAAATTACATAAAAAAGTAAATTTATTGACCAATAAGATACAACTAAAATTTGGTGTCTCTTTATTTACTACTAGAAAAGATATTTGCCCATACTAAGACCTTTCAGACACCCTGTATAAAGGACCTTCGTTCTAAATTACAATTGATCCTACTGTATTATCACCTCAGCAACAGGTATGTTGGAGAAGTAACACAGGAGTCCACACAAAAGTGAAACTGGGCGAGAAGGGAAAATCTAGAGAATTCCATTACGAAGAACAGAGTAAAATGTGAAAAAATATAATAAACAAAGAACGAATAAGAACACCTGCCATAAAATTTCGGAGATTTTAAAAACTAGAACTGCTAGAATACTTTTAAAGTTGCTTATATAATCAAGTTTGCTAGTTCTTAATATTCTTTTGTTTTATCCCGTATGTGTAATTTTTCCTAAGCTTTATTGAATTGGTGCCCGTGTTATATTTTGTTCGTTGATAACCCTTTACTTTCAAAATATATAGGTATTACAAATAATGATAGAGAGACCTATAATTATTACAGAGTAACAATATTTTATAATATGCCATTCCACGTTTGAAAAGATAATTAGGACTGAACGCTGAGTCATATCCGCCGGTTCAATTTCTTCAGTGATTCACCCAGGTTCCCTTAACTTTAAAATTAGCTGGAGGACTTTTTCCTTAAGGTATCTACACAAAAAGGAATCAAATATTAAGTGTCCCAGATATTTCATAGATTATCCGCCATATTTTGGGAGACCCTGTATTTGGTACAAGAAAGTCACCGGAATAGTTAAAGCGCAATGAAAAAGTAATGTTGCCAACTAAGTTTGCTATATTTTAACTCATTTAACTTGTAAATTAGTTTCATATGCAATATACACCTGTTCATAGAGGTATAACCCTACAAAACGAAATCAAGAGGTGTTAAGTTTGGATCTCCTGGAGGCCAGTTGAGTTCGCCCCTGCGTCATTTTCTGTGTTGAATAAAGGTAGTTATTTCTTTATTTGTAATTCAGGCTGACAACCCTCTATAAGCCCACATACGAGTATATATGTGATCATTATTTAAAGTAGGAAGTAAAATTTTCACTCTGTTAAAATATTTGTCAAGTGACAGCACAAAAAAAGAAGACCTCATACATAATGCAAAATGAGTTTCAAAACAATTTTTTAAATTAAATTTTTATTCTAGTAGGCGCAAACCAGTAAAATAAATAATTTCGACCCCAACCTATTAAAATGTTTTAAAGTTCATCAGTCTAATTAAGTATACTTACTTAGCTTTAGGTCACGTGACATTATATTTTATATACTTTTAATAAATCAAGATGTTTATTGGATGTTGTGTTATTTAAAAATAGGACCAAATAACGAAAGAATCAAAAACAAATAGCCTGTTTGATCTACTAGTCCTTAATTAATTGAATATTTTAAATTTGCATACTTCTGTTTTGACTTTTTTAACATAAACAGGTAATAAAAATTTTAATTTTTTGATAGATTGCAGTAGTATCCTTGGAAATTAACAAAAAATAGAACTAGAAACGCAAAGCAAATATTCAGGCTTGCAAATGTATTTTATTTTAAGGTAGTCAAAGCAGAACGTTTCACAATCGAATATATTTATTCTCATTCGCACAACCAGTTTCTTTTTTCGCAACACTTTTCACAAACGCTATCGACTGCTTTTAGATACTACTATTTGCAAAAACAAATATAAAGAATTTAAAAAATATGTACTTGTCATATTTTTATTTATTATTATTTTTAATTCTGTCTGCAAAAAATGAAAGAGAATTCCTGTTATGATAGGGCTCCAAGCTCTCAGTATTTAGATTTCTTGTTTTTTAAATAAACCCTAAACTTCAGCTTGAACTTGACGAAAAATTTTTTTTAACCTCCAACTAACTTTGTGTAGAGTCATCATTATTTGCAGTATCTGCACAATTAAGGCATCTTAAAATTTGCTTAAATCTTCTACCTGACATGGTGGCAGAAAAAATTGGATGATAATATAACGGTTCCATTGGAAACAAGTTTCTAATCGAACGAAATTTTAATTGGTCGACCAAAAGACATATCATTTAAAAAATTTCTATTGGAGGCTTGTCTTCAGTATTTTCTTTGATACCAGCGGATGTCTGGTCAAAAAACAGTTCTATGTTTTCGCAGAGTGTATCTTCTCAAGCCTCCGCTTTTTCTTCATTCCTTGCTTTTTTATCACCCTGATCTCTTGTTTAGGGTAGACCGGGGTCGAAAGTAACAGGGGTCAAAAGTAACATCTCAAATATCTTTATAAACGTAATAGATATGCATGCGCTAATTTGTCAAAGATTCCGCCTATTCAGGTGCTAAACTCCCATTAGTACCATTACCGGCTCCATGAAACACAGTTGTGCGTATAGAGCCATTTAAATTTTTTATATCAAAAAGTAACTTTTTTCGAGTTCGTTTTTATTGTGATAAAGTGCAGAAAAAGCCATGTTGGTACAATTTATCGTACTAGACAGTTTTTTTTAGGTATTTTGTTATTGTATAGGCATAATTTTGTACCGTGTTGTTATGTTTTTTGCTTAAAAATTGTAATACAAATTTGCAAGTACAGTCGGGGACGGTTGTAACAAGGCAACTCGGGGACGGTTGTAACGTTACAACCGACCCCGTTGTAGTACAGATAATATAGTTTTTTATTGCTTTTTTTAAGAATGCCCCGTACGAAGAAAAGGAAGACAGACCGTGGTACGAACGATATAACCTTTTACGAACCAGCATATAAAGAAGTTACTAATGGGAATCTCTCTATTAAATCATAAGCAAGACAATATGAATTATGCCACGTGTCATTGACAAGATACAAGAAGAAACTGGAAGCCCCCAATGAAAATTTACCAGTGTCCATGATTGTCCTATATAAATATTTTATTATATCCCCAATTTTAAGCATAGTCCTATCATAAATGTGGTGTTACAACCGACCCCCCTTAGTGTTACAACTGACACTGGGTGGGGGCGGTTGTAACAAATTACATCACTTTAATTTTTAGTTACCTGTGAGGTTTTTACTTTGTTCAGCCCTAAAATATCACTTACATAATAAAGGTAACTAATTACCTTAACTATAGCCATACAAATAGTATTTCCAATTCTAATAGTTTTTTCATAATTAAATACTAAAGTCAGAATGTTACAACCGACCCCGGTCTACCCTACATGTTTTTTCACACTTTTGACGATGATCAGCTAAAAATATACATTGCAGATAACTAACGATCATTTTTTGTCAACTGCACATATAGGTAGTATATGACAACAATTCATTTATCACAAAATTTTTTAAAAAATAAAGCAAAACCTAAATTCAATGTGTGTGGTATCCATAAAATATAGACAAAGTAATTACGTTTATCTTTGTTCTTGGAAAAATTCTTGTTCTGAATCGCTATCACTTTGAGAATATTTATATTTCGGATCTGCTACGGAATCCTCGGTGCTGTACGGATCGTGGGTTGAATTTTCATCCGAATTTACACTGCTTACATCACTTGGAACCTCATCATACCACTTAAGTAATTGGTTCTCTTGTTTTTCTTCCATTTTAAAACGCGTCCCAAAAACAACACGTAAGCTCTCCTTGGAAAAAAATGAGCGACTGCTTCTGATGAAAGAATTCATCCAATCAACTTAACCGTTAAACATTTCTTGTTAAATTTTTAGAAATAGGTGCTAGTGGGACACGTTATCACAAGCTGTATAGAAAATCGACGGCATTTAACGGTGTTGTCATTTGTAACGCATTAAGCATTTGACGGCGTATGCCGTCAGGATACCTTTAGAAGCAAATAAGTATGCGGCAAATACCGTCAGTGTCATCCTAGACACACGCTCATAAAACTAAGAGTCCGCCAACGTGTTAAGTATCGAAGATTATGCCGCTTCCCAGATGTGGGACATTACTCTAGGTTAGGTATTATTTGCAAAACATAGTGTGTAAGTTGAGAAAGGGGAGAAGTAATTTTTGGCTCGAAAGAGAAAACTGAGCTTTTTAGCTGCTGATGTGGCTATTGAAGAAATGTGTTTTCGCCAGCTGAGATCATGTTCGAAAGCGAAGCCTACAAGATCGACTTAACTTAAACTAGAGTTATTAGCGAGTAGGATTTAAAAAACAAAAAAGTAATATGGTGAGCCCTCTGAAAAAATTAAAGTGGGTTCAAAACTCGCTTCTTTGATGCTTGCTAAATTTTTTTTTCCGTTGCGTTTCCTAATCGTTCTTGTACAAATCTACAATTTTTGTAATATAAACGTTTTTCTACTTCTTTAAATAAAATTGTTATCTGTTGGTCCAAATATAATCAATAACCGTGTACATACAATAGTTTTTTAATTACCAATGTACAGGGTTATTCATTATATTTTGACTCCCACCTACAGCTCTTATTACAAGTTACAGAAAAAAACTTTAAGTACAAAAGTTTTAGGTTTTTTTACGTAGTATCTTTTGGTAATAGCGGAAATTAAAAATCGACTCTACAATATTGAAAAAATTAATTGAGTCATATTTTTTTTAAATGGAACACCTTGTATATTATTAGCTCAAATGAAAGATCTCTTTGTTCTGATTTCAAATATATATAATTTGTTGGCATTTGGTTCAGCCACTTTTGAAATATTTGAGTTTATAACTTATTTTTCCACAATTGGAGATCATCAGTCATTAAAGTTTGTTGCTTTAATATAATCAAGTTGCCTCGAAAACGTATTGTTGTAGTTTAAATAAAGTCTTTTTTTTTTAACCCAAATATTTCAAAAGTGGCTGAACCAAATGCCAACAAATTATATATATTTGAAATCACAACAAAGAGATCTTTCATTTGAGCTAATAATATACAGGGTGTTCCATTTAAAAAAATATGACTCAATTAATTCTTTGAATGTTGCAAAGTCGATCTTTTATTTCCGCTACTACCGAAAGATACTACATGAAAAAACCTAAAACTTTTGCATTTAAAGATTTTTTCTATAACTCGCAATAAGAGCTGTAGGTGGGAGTCAAAATATAATGAATAACCCTGTACCTGTGGAATATCCTTATTACCATTCCAAATAAAATACAGGTGGTATTTTCTTAGCGGAATATCATTGTGTAAAAAGACAACATTCCTGTTGAATCCTTAAAATTTTTAATATTTTTTTCGACATCTTTTACTGCTTGGATGATATTTGGCAAAATATGATTTAACAACAAATTTTTAATATTCAGTAAATCAGACTTTTAAACTTCAGTAAATCAAGTTTGATCTATAGAACCATAACCCCCCTAATAATCATTATTGTGTAGGTTATTTCGAATATGTATCAGGTTATCTCATAGGTACTCAAAAAAGTGTCGTGTCGAGTATTAGAATGAACTTTTTTTAAAGGCTAAAATTAAAATTTTATCGCCCTATTTCCAGACCTATGCCAATAGTAACTTTTTTTTAATTCTTATCCAAAGAATTTTCTTGAAAATTTTTTGCTACAGTTATACATCCTGTATTATAAAATGGATTTTCGAATTCGAAAAAATGAAAAACAAAAAGACCTATGCCAGGTGGTTTTTTGGTTTAAGTGAACATCTGAAACAGTGTCTCATTTACGGTATAAGTAAAATGGGTTTTCATCAAGTAACGATCAACTCAATTTCATATTTGAAAAACAAAAAACTACATAAGCTTTAATTTGTAAAACTGTGGCAATTTTGAGCTCAAGAAGGCCGAAAATTGAATACCGTAAACCGTTGGTCCGACTCAAACATCCAGAGCTGAATACATCCGCAGGGATTTCTGTGATCCTGTAAACAGATGAAACAAATTTCCTGCATATATTATCTCTTCCCCTCCCAACCTCCAATCCTTTAAGTCCCGTGTCAGCAGATTACATTTCCCTTCTCTTCAGACGTCCACGGTACGTTAGTACTTAGACTTGAAGTGTACGTGGGTTGTCTCAGATAAAAAAAACATATGTGTGGTGGTACTCCTTGGTCGAGGAAGAAATCCTCTCTTAAGACTAGATAAATCGAAAAACAGTCAATCCATAATTTGTAGGGTTTCTACTAAGTTATTGTGATATATAACGCTCTGTCAAGTTGTGGTCTTTAGTGATATTATTAATAATAATCTGCCACCTTGCAATATTTCATGTAAATATAGCTAGCGTATATGTTATATTTGTTCAGTAAGCAATATTTCATATTCATGCACTTTATGCAGCTGGTACACTGGCATGTTATTCAGACCGGAAAGTGTGTATGTCAATTGTGGGCGTATGTTATGTAGCCGTATAAGAAATAGAAGCTTTAGCAGTGCATGGCTGCTTCCTTTGAAACCGTACTAAAGAAAGCAAGGGCCTAACTGAACTGAATTAAAAATCTTTTTTTATTTTCGTATTAAAGACATTCAATCGTTTAAATCAGTTTTTCTTTGTATAATTACTTTCATATGTCATTAAAAAAATTACTTTACCTACTTATCTAATCCTATGCCTTTCTACCAGTAGGCGTAAGGCAGGTGGGGTTATTGTTTGCTTCTTTTATATTTTTCTCTCCGCCTGTTTCTGTCTTCTTTCTGGTTAACCTTTTAACTCCCTCTCTGGATTTCTTTTTTCTCTGTTTCCTCCCTAATTCTATCGTCCCAAGTTTTCCTAGGTCTACCCTTTTTGTTCTTCCCTGTACCTTGCGATTCATAAACTCTTCTTGTAATTCTATCATTCGGCATACGACATATGGCCAAACCACCTTAATTGACTCTCAGCTATTATTTCGTTTATGGATTCTAATTCAAGATTTTGCCTTTTACGTTTCTTACTTTATTCTATAGCGTCTTATTTTCTATTCTTCTTAGGAATCTCACTTCTATTGCGTTTATCCGCGTTTTGTGATTTTCTGAAATGGTCCATGATTCGGTACTAGTTATAAGTTATTGTTGGACGTACTATTTTTTTTTCTTGACAGCTTCCACTTTAATTTTTCTAGGTATTTACTTTTTCCCCAAAAAGTTGTTCTTAAGCATATTAAATATCTTTCCTGCTTTTTCCATTCTGCCGACATGTCAAGTTCTTTAACTTTAATCAAAATGTCAGTCATTAACTTTTAAGTTTTTTATTTTTACAATAAATTTTCTAAAAAACCAACTGAAGGAAAAGATGCCCAAAAGAACCTAAAAAAACAATTCACCCGCTACAATCAACCTACAGAGCCTATTTAGGTACAAAACAGAGTTCTATAGTTTCATTAAAGGGTAAACAAAGAATGACGATAAAACTATAAAAAAATATTTACAATATGAATCTCTTTGTAAAAAAGCTTTTACATAAAAGTAAAAAACTATAGTTTTAGTTTACATAAAGATAATTTATATAACCATTTTCTTAACGTAGCTGAAGTAGCACTTTTCTGGTCTGTATGCCTCCCCCTGAGTATTTGGAAAGTTTTTGGTGAACATAGAATTTTCTTGGGAGGAAACTGAATATTTTTAATCAGGAAGGAATAGCCCATGTATCACAAGTACTTACGTACCGTACGGAGAGTTACAATTTATTGATACTACTTATAGTTAAAAGGCTGGACGTTAGTAGAGGAAGATAAAATCTCTGCAGGCAATTTGCTACATAACCGAAAGCCGACACTACACATGCGGCATTTGCCGAATCCCGAATGTTTGCTAATTGGCGAACCATTTGACAAACTATTCGTGAATTCCCGACAGCCGGCGCCTCACATGCGGTATTTGTGGACGACTACACTAATCTCCGCTTGGCAGATATTGGTGTTCGGCGAGTGCCGAACGTTCGCCTCAAACTCTGCATCCACATTAGGCTAGGAGGTGTTTGCCGAATGACGCATATTCGTTGCTGGCTATTCGGCAAATACCGAATGTGAAGCGCCGCGCCGTTTAAGGGAAAAGAATCCGTGATAAGAGAGATATAACACTCATAGGGTTACGATGGGCGAGAAAATGAAGGTTTCTTGTAAGGACTGATGATGACACTTATAAGTTACGTGGCTCTTTTATGAAGTTAAGAATACTGAGTGACACATGATGGCTCCCCAAATGTGGCAAGAATCTGCAAAGCAATGACAAAGCAAGATTATTATTCTTTAATTAAAGCCAAAAATAGGTATACCTGATCATATGAATGAATGATTGCAAATGCCTACATCATTTTTTATTACTGCGTAACCTTGATTGACTTGTATAATGTTTGTATTGTTTTTGACTTAGCATATAATATAATGCTTTTTCGATATATTTAAAACCAAAACTTATAATGAATTCATTTAAATATTTGGCTACACCCATAATTATACCAGTTCTTAAGACAATTAAAGGAAATACATCGAAATAGCGCCCAAGAGCATTGTCACCAACAAAATATACAACTAAATATTCTATTTAAATTGTTTAGAAAAGTTCATGTTGTTTAAAGCTAAAGTTTTGGGTATTTTCCCTTATTTCCTTCTTCTTCTACTTCTCTTTTTTCTTCTTCTCCTATGACGCCATCTTGCATCAATTATTAATGAGATGGACGTTACTGGTTAATCGTCTTAAACATTTTTCTAATCATTCTTGACTTCATTCATCCATTACTACTTAGGTTTTCACTTTTTTTATAAAATTCGTTTAAATTTAATTTTGAAGTAACCAGTGTAGTATACGAATAAGACAACAGTTTCGTATTGGAAATACTAAGTCGTTTTTTCTCGAGTTTAGTTTTTAATTGTAATGGCCTTACATATATAACTAAGTTAACAATGTCCCTATTCATATTCGGAATAAACAAATTACAAAATAAAGTTAATATTTATTTAGTTAAACGCTGTGTGCTTTTTAATATTTTTTTTTAATTATTTTTCTAAGGCCAAGCATATCTACTACATCTACATATCCCAGAAAAAAATATAACTTTGTAGATTATTGCGAATAATAATTTTTTCTGGATAGGTGCTCCAAGAATTTATTACATGTACATTCTAATGAATTGACCTTAAAAAAATACTTAAGATAAATTTAAAGAAACCCATAAAGAAAACCTCCAACCATCGCCCTTTTCTTTAAAGTTACCTCAAGTATTTGGGACTACTCAGGAAACACCCCCTATGTAATACAAAATGTCTCAAGGGAGACCCGCTTCTTGGTCCCTTTTTGGTACACGCCAGTGTTCGTCTATGTATTATTTAGTCCATGGTATTAGTCATACAGTGTGTTTAGAAAAGGACAAATGGACCAAATTTTGCAAGATGCGTAAAAATGTCACTGCTAATAAAAGTTTTTGCTTGCAAAATAAATTATTCATTATTTATGATTCACGTTATGAAAAATCTAATTTTTTATACAGGATACACAAAAAATACGAAAACGTTATTTTGCGTAGAGTAAACATACCTTGATTATCATTCTCTACCAAAAGAACAAATATAAAATACCTATGTTTAAAACTAAACCCTAAGCCGAAGTACAAGATTTCATTAAAAATTTATAAGTAACTAGTTTCATCACATTCTTTTTTTAAAATCCCAACTATTCTCTTTCACACCTTTAACCAGAGTGCTAGTTTATAATGACACCTTTGGACATGTTTGTCAACGTCTCTCTCAAATTACTTCTTATCCAAGTGCAATTTTTAAATAAAACTAGCATTGAATTAAAATCAAAAGAATATGATATAAACTAAGCCATACAATACAGATATCAAAATTCAAAAACTCCAACCCCATATTCAACACATTTTGATAATTGCTTCCTTGGATATCTAAAGGAATTCCTGCCTTTTAGCACGTCAATATTATTTGGTATGGGAGTGGCATAAACAATTTGTTTTAAACGGCCCCATAAAAACATATCGGCCAACGTACAGTCGGGGCTTCTTAGGACCGCAAAATGAGGCCATTTCTATCAGTCCACCTTGGACCAAATCTGCGGTGAAGCCATTCTATTTACTCGCGAGCGCATTGTGCTGCACAACCATCTCGTTGAAAATACATTTTTTGGCGAAAATTTAATGGCAAATTTTCGAATTCATCGCTAAAAAATATATTCAGCATGTTTAAGTAAGATATTCTAGTGTAGGTGTTATTAAACAAATATGGGCATATAATGCCATGGACAGATATCGCGCACCATACGTTCACTTTTGTATAATATTGTCTTTGCCTCATTACTCGAAATTCGCGGTTTTCTCAAGACCAGTACCTGACATGCTGGGATGCTACAGTTCCATTAGTAGAAAATATACATTCATCAGAAAACATAATAAATTTATAAAAATGGATACTTCCACTTGAAATTTGGTCTCCCACCCATAAACAAAAATCTAGTCATTTCGCTTCATCTCCCTCTTAAAATGTTTGGTTAAAGTGGGGTTTGAACGGAAATAATTCATTTTCTTTTAAGATCATCTGAATATGAGTTTTTTTACAACTTCTAGAAGATGATTAGCACGATTTCTAAGGGTCATCACAGGATTTTCTCTAACAGACTGAACAACTAAAACTGTGGCAGCATCGTTTTGGTCATAGTTCTTCTTCTTCTTCTTCTTCTTCTTCTTCTTCTTCTTGAGATTTAAAACCGAACCAGGTCTTTGGATCTTATTTATTGTATTGTAGATTGTCATTTCAGTTATTGGGATTCCTACATATTTCTCGCTAAATTGTTCCATAATGTAGGGGTATGATATTTGGCCATCCCAATAACACTGGCCTACAGAAATCATTTGGTCACTAGATAGCATTTTGATGAAAAGTATTTTAAATTAAATAATTGCTTCATTTAATAAAGACACTGACAAACATGTCCATAGGTGTCATTATTGTATAATATATAGAAACGTACTCTGGGTAAAGGTGTGAGAGAATAGTTGGTGAATAATGTGATAAAACTCGTTATTTTTAATACTTAAATTTTTTAATGAAATCTTGTTCAGCGTAGGGTTTAATTTAAAACAAATTTCATATTTGTTCGTTCGGTATATTTTTGGTATATTTAATATTTTCGTATTTTTTATGCTTCCTGTATAAAAAATTAAATTTTCCATGTCGTGAATCTTATTTATTTTACAAGCAAAAACTTTTATTACATTACATTTCTATGTATCTTGCAAAATTTGGTCCACTTGTCCTCTTCTGACCGCCATCCGCGGACATACTGTATACAGGGTGTGTCACGACTATATATTATATGATGGATAATAAAAATCGTTAAACCGATTTGAATCTCTTTACAGAAAGAAAAGGGCTATTTCTTATGATAAGTCATATACAGGATAAGCCACAAATATCAGTGTGTAATAATAAATAAAAGATATAACTTGTATATGCGAAGAAGACGCGGGTAAAAGCTAATATTATAATTATAATAATTTGGTGTATTCTACCTTCTAAGCACAGTTGGTGTATATCTATATACACCTGACTGTCCAAATGTTTTTGTTTTTCTGTATTTAATTTATGTAATCTACAACAACCTATATTAACATTAATGTGATATAATCACTGCCAATATATTTTCTTGTTTTATCTTGCAAGAACATTATTCTATTGCTGCAATTAAGATTAAAAAAGTAACAAAAAGCTAAATTCAGCCTGTAATACACAATTTATATTACTTTTTGTTAAACAAAACTTGGATTATGGGAATAGTTCTTAGTAATTATGAAATAATACAATTTACTGATAAATTTAATGTACTGCAGCTAGTTTAACCAATTCACAGATAATTGCTTTTCTACTTTTCCAATTAAGAAAACTTAAAAGTATAAATTAGTTGAATGAAATTAATAAAATAATACTTAAGGAAACGCTCTTTTTATATTAGGTTTGTTAGACCCGGAAGTAGAACGATAAAAATGTCTAGACGAAAATTAATATTACATTTAAGCCTGAAAATATCATAAAGATCTTTTTTATATAAACCCAAACATTTCTGTGAAGAAATGGTACACAATATGAATAACCAAGTCAATACTAGATATGTTATGTTATAATAAAATTCTTGATTTTTTAATAAGTGTACCTTAAGGGACCAGAATAAAATAAATATAGATGACTTTTAATAGTAATGTTATTCTATGATTACCGTGTAAACAAAAATTAGACAAAAGTTTTTCGTCTTAAATTTTTGGTAATTTTGGTATAACAAACTAATTAAACTAATTGCCCACCAAAAGGGACGAAGTTATTAGAGTGGGTAAAAGGATGCTTCTGTATTTTAAACTGAAATATGTTCCATCGTCACATGTGAATGGGAATAATTCAATTAGGACACAAGGAAAAGACCATTTATATATGCTTTGAAAATAAAGCAACTGATGAACGAGTACAAGAATATGTTGACTGACATAGCGGGAAAAAACTACCTGCACCTCGTCTGGTTAATATGAAAATTCCGAATGCAGGTGCTACGGCAATGAATAAAATTACGCAACAACAGTTGGTCAGAGACGCATAGTAATAGACAATCTAAGTGCTTAATAATTTATCCGGGGATACACAAGAACTCTCCTGGAAATAAGCAGGGGAGATCTTAAGATGGTTACAGATCCTAAGGAGACACTACCACCTATGTAAATGAGCACCTTATTCGCATCTGAGTAAGAACTGACTGGAGTACAGATGGTGCTTATAAGAGGAAGAGCCATCGCGTCACCTAATTACGTCGTGCCTTACAGTAAAAGGGGTAAAGCATTTCTGAAATCTCCATTGATTATACACCTAGAATATGCAAAGGGGTATTCAACCCATAAGGCTATTTGCCTTTCTTTAAAAAAGTGACGTTTTTGACTGTAGACAAGTATTCTTGTGTTCTGGGAGGATGATTTTTTAATCCTTAAAAGTAGTCGATAACAGGTGCCCGTAAGCGATACTTGGCTCCCGAAGTTTTAGCTTCGATTTCGGATAAATTTCCACTTTTTTAAAACTATTTCACAGTATAAGCAATTTGCTAACTGTTTTTAATAATTAGAGCGATAAATCTACAAGTTCCAATTTTCTTAAGCGACTATTTTGCAATCATAACTTTAAAAGTAGGCGATAACAGGTGCTCGTAAGCGACACTTGGCTCCCGAAGTTTTTGCTTCGATTTCAGGTAAATTTCCACTTTTTTAAAACTATTTCACAGTATAAGCACTTTGCTAAGTGTTTTTAATAATAATTAGAGCGATAAATCTACAACTGATATATTACTGGAATTAAGAAAAATCATCTTAAGCAGGTGTATCGCTTAGGCAGTTATGTATAACTAAAAGTCAACTGCTTAAGTGCCATTAGGCTGTGCAATCTTATGGGGGATTATAAGACATTTTTCTGGATTGTTGACATAATTCAGGACATCTTTTACTGGCTGATAATACAAATATGAGCTTGTAGTGTGTCATTAAATCTCACAAGAGATCGCTAAAATGTATAATATTCTTTACACTGTCATTTTAAGTTCCGTTCAAGTGTGTCGCTTACGCGAAACGATTTGTTTCAGAATAAGTAGTGCAAATTTTTTTCAATGTATTGTCTTATTGAAAATTAATGAAAACAATCAGGAAAATATAAGAACTGATTACAAATATCTCATCGATGAAGCATTTCATGATATTTTAATATAGGTTTTTTATCTGTAGGATTTTTTCCCTTTAAGAGCAATAAAATATTGTTATAAATGTAAAAATCGTTCCTTTAATTTCTTGACTTGTTTATAAAGCTCTGAACTATCAAAAGGGGATTGACAATTTTCTTGCGCGTGTGCGACACTTTTAACTGTATTTTGAATATCGACGTATGCGTAAGAGTTACGTAAACGCCACGTTAGTTATGGTTGATCTTAAAACGAAAAACGTCGTCAAACCCAAGCAAACCCAAGCACCACAAAATTATACTTAAGCACCAAATCATTTTACAAAAAGACGTAAGCGACACAAAAATTACATTTTTTCACGTGTAAAATGTTTCTTTTTAACTTGTTTTAACTAAATAGATTCTGTGACCAACAAATACGAACGTTAAAGCTAAATAGTTTATTTTCTTTTTTTACTTTCTCCTGTACAATTTACCAAATGGCGCTTACGTTTTTTTTGTCAGATCGTCGATATCAAATGCAATAGAATTAACCAAATTCATAAATTTAAAACTATAGCCACTAGAAACGTCATGATTTTTTTAATATTAAAATTACGAAATATAAAAATAATAATTTGTCAAAACTACAATATGTCTAAATAATATCCCATTATTATGACATTAAATACCTCAAGTCATATTATTATACAATCTGAACATATTTTACATTCGGCAACGTCGGAGAGGCACTCGCAATGATCAGAGGTGGGATGTTGATGGAGCGGATTTTATTTCGATTCTTATTTGGCCGACGCGAATATGGTGCAGCGTTGCCAGTTCGTTCAGTATCCCTATTTTTATCATTAGAATAAAAAATAATTCACAACGCGCCTTTGATGCCCCCTTTGCAAAAGATGAGTGAGAAGGATATAATTGCGGTATCTGTCAGTTATGACGCTCGTAGCTTTTTCTCCCTTGGTTCTTACTTATATCTAGTCAAGGGTACATCGATGGTGCAGAATTTGGCGGGGAGCTTCCAGGTGCTTGTAGGTGTGTTTGTTATCTTTAATTTAAACATTCAGCGCATATTAGTACAAGAATAATTAAAAATAACGAATGCCACAAACAAACTCTTCTTTATATAAAGGTATTTGTCCTAGATTTAAGAGGAATTCCGTGTCACCATGAGCGGAAAGTGATAGCGACAGTGTTTATAGCAAGGTTTTACTTATTGTTTTCTTTTACTTACCTACACCTTGATGTAAAACGCAGAGTCATAGTTAAGTTAGATATAAAAACGTTTATGTAAGGAAGTGTTTATAATTATTACTATAAACTTATTTTATTAGTAATATTACTCCCAGGAAAAAAGACAAAAAAGAATAGGTCTGTCTAAGGGTTTAAAAATATCTATTTAAAAATATCAACAGCCAGATTCATCATTACTAAGATTGGTCTAATTTGACTATTAAGGGTTGAGTGAACAAATTCATAAACATCGTGCGGTAATCAATGATGCTTAGGCCTCGCTGAGCCGCTTGCATTTGTCTCTTCGTACACACACAGTTTACTCCACAGCAGCCCGATTCTTGCGTTTAAAAGAACGTTCCCTTGGTGATGTTGCCAGGGTATGGAGACTACGATTGGTTGTTGCCTAG
Source organism: Philopedon plagiatum (assembly GCA_963971165.1). Taxonomy (NCBI): domain Eukaryota; kingdom Metazoa; phylum Arthropoda; class Insecta; order Coleoptera; family Curculionidae; genus Philopedon; species Philopedon plagiatum. The sequence continues at coordinate 24,578,609 of OZ020190.1, forward strand.
CAACATCACCGGTGAACGCGTTCCCCGATTTGGAGAATGACACAGGCCGATCGCCTTTGCGAATTTTGACAGCCTCAGTGGCTGAATCTGCTGAATGTCGTCAAGTATTACTCAATAAGAGGTTTAAATCGATAAGAAAAAAGATAAAACAACAACCAAAACAAAATGATGACCTACTATTAGACTCAATATAACATAATATTTTAATGGCGGCCGTTGACACATGACAAACATATTTCCCAGTTTATAATTTAAAAGTTCCCTAATTCAGAAAACACCTCGCGGATACAGACAATAATCGCTGAATTGATGAGAGATGGATATATAAATGACCATACATTCACATTTAAGCGACGAAGATACATATTCCGCGTCTAATCTTTGCACCCGGAAGAGCGCCAACAGGTGGAATATGTGCAGCATCTCACAAATGACGTGTAGATGGGCATGCCTTTCTTATGCTTTTGCACCTGCATATCTCTTTCCGGTAGTCTTTAACTCGTCTTGTCTATTCCGCGTTCCTTCGCTATTTACGACGTGTGAAACCAAAGTTTGTTTTTAGGAATATGGTTGTGGGTTTTCGGAGTTTTCAGAAAGCATTTTGCCATTATTTACATTATTTTGTACTTATTAGACATTTTGGTAGTATATTGTTTGGAAAATAGATGGAAAACAATGTTTCAATTATTTTTTTCATTGCGAGATCGTGAGTTTAAAATGGCATGTTTTTAGGCTCCGCCCCATATTCAAAACATAACGTAAAACTACGAGTAAATCTACATCAGTGACGTGAAGCAAACAAGTAAAAACAATAAGGAAATTTCTGTTAATCCTAAATTTTAAGAAACAAAAATTCTACGATAAATACTAGTAACTAAAATTAAGTTTTCTGAGGGTGTGGTGAAGAAATACAAGTATTTCAGTTCCTTGTGGTCCAAGTCGATTTCTACTTGGTTGACATGTACCCAGGTATAGTTCAGTAGCGGATAGAGAAATTTTAAAGTTGTATATCTCTGTTGCTACTTACGGGATCCATGCCAAGTTCAGGGGTTTTTATAGTAAGCCTACTAGGAATGTTTTGGTTGGGTTGGGTTGGTTTGGGTTGGGTTACTTAAACGTCTTTTTTAAACTTAATTGTCGTTTCGAATTTGTTTAATTGAAACTAAAAATAAGAGCGGCGTGAGATTGGTGGCAAATATCAATACATGTTCATTTAAACTTATTCATAGTTCTAGTGCACTTGTTTCTTTTTCATATTTCTACACATATGTTGTCAGTAAATTAATTTCAGCAAGATTCTGTTCCACTGTTTAACCAGTCATTAATTGTAATAAAAAATGTGAAGTCCGGCCCTGACCAAAGTTCAACTTATGAAAACAAAATGTTTGTAGAAATGACATGTGTTAACGGCCGTCACTAAAATCTTACGTGATATTGAAGTATAAAATGTTCCTGTGACAGAACAAAACTTGTCTGAAACTGATCGAGAAGATCTAATTTAAACTAGTACTAATAATTGTAAGTCGTAATTTACCTTCCTAGTGAATCCCGGGGCAGAAAAGTTGGGTCTTCACAAATAAATAATTTGAGTAATATATTAAAAAATTGTGGGCCGTGATTGCATCTACGCCCTTTTAAGGCTGAGGAGTACGACTTTCTAAGAGAAGAATTACAATAAAAGGGACAGAGGTTATAGTCCCTCCAAAGGCCTATTGGCCTTACTTTTTATTATATTTTTAATGTATATAGATAACAATTTTACTCCCCCATTTGGCTACTTTCTGAATCGGCCCCTGCTAGTTTCATTTTTGTGCTAACAAGATGCAATTATTGTTAGATATCAAATTTAGGCAAGTTGAGCATTGGTTTGTTTACTTACTGAAAAATATTTAACAAAGTTGAGAAAACATTTTATTATAATTAATATTTATGACTAGTATCTATAGTCGAAAGCTTTCCCTGCATTACGTAAGACTTTCATTAATGTATGTCGTATGTCCGTCATATCTTAAAGAATGACATTAATAACTTCAGTTAATAATAAGATAATACACAGAATAAGGTATGATTTTTGTTTGAAAGAAAAAAAAGTTTATTTGGAACACCCACATTCCATCACACACCATGAGCAAAATAACTGAATGAAGAATGTAGTCCAGTATCTAATAGCGTTATATAATCTTACTATTCAAGGCCAGAGAGCTTGCAACTTATTGTTTAATGGCGTCATAAATTGGAATACCATCTTCTTTTATAAAGGTTAGAAAAAGTGATTGTTGCAAGAACATCTTCATTCCGTAATAATTATCAGTATTCTTCGTTGGTTAATTACCTACTTATTAGAAGATTTTAGGAAGCTATGGATTTAAAGAAATAAATCATGAGTGTACACCCGTAGAGAAAACAATCATCAACCTAACTCACAGTTTAATAAGACTTTCCTAGACAAGCCTATTAAATTAAATTTGGACGGTAAATTAGGTGGACGATTTTATTAAACAACGACTCTATTTCTTTCCTTAAATATAAAAAGTAATAATAAATAATAAATTATATATTTATTATATTAAATGTATTATGTATGTATTTTGTAAGGATTTCTATAAATAAACAGGGTACAAAACAGGAAATAATAATACTTGAATCTAGAAACTTAACTAGAACAATAATTAACATTAACAATTACAGTAAAATTTTTCAATTTGTGTCATAAAAAAAGAAAGATGATAATATAAATAATGTAAAAATAAATAAGGACAAGAGATAGTCAGCTATAGTGTTCTGCAGCGTGTTCTAACTTTGTTCGACTTACAATTAAGGGTATGTTCTGAAAGTCACTAAACAGTAACCAATGCTAACCAGTATGGTTGACAGACAAATCCTTTTGTCAGGAACCAATCTATCTCTGGTCACATACAGGACACAAAATCACCAAGATGGTTTCTTTCGGAACATCCCCTAAGTATGTCAAATGCTGCAAGATTTTCATTGTAGCAGCTGCTCATCGCATTGATAGGTGCAAGCTTGTAAATATCTGTTCGGACTGGAGAAAGGTAAAAGGTACTAGGATTGCGGAAATTCAGTTTCCACAGTAAGTCTTTACAAATAATAGTATTATTTAAAAATAACAATGATAGGCACTTACGTCTTTGTCTAAACTTACAAGCGAGAATCTTTGCAGCAACTGGTCATGAGATCATGGAGAGAAGTCTCTAACGGGGTAGATTCCGGCAGATTTAAACCCTAAAGCCTCAGCAAAGCGCCTCTGATTCGCTTCGAGACTATCGATATGAGTTGTATAATACGGAGACCAAATTATTGATGCATACTCCTATTTGCACAGAATGAAAGCGAAATATAAGATGTCTAATGGAGCCATACTTTGAAATTATTTCGCGGGTCGTAGGATGAAATTAAATAAATTATAGGCAGCTGAAACCAACAGACTGAATGTGCAAAACAAAGGACAATTCCTTATAGAAAATTACCACCTCCAAATCCTTGATGACTTCAGGCCTTGTAAGAATGTTACCGGTAGTAAAGAAGTAAAATAATAAGGAGTAAGTTTTTTGGTAAAAGGCATTACATTTGGAGATATTTAAATATAGTCTAACGACATTGCACCAGTCGTACAGTATGTTCAAATTTCTTTGAAATTCAAGCAATCGGATTCGCTGGAAATCAGAGACAATTTTTAAATAACCAGCGTAGAGCAGGCAGAGAACGGAGAAAAAATTCTTATCTCTTGATCCAATATCGAGATGGATAAAAAAGCAAAATGTTAAGAATAAATCAGACTCCGCATAAAAGCATATTCAGTAGAGTTAAGATTAAAAAAAATTACTCTACAGGGTGTTACAAACCCAAGCATACATTTTTATTTTTCTGTATATTGCAACATGTATGCTCTTTTTAAAATGTTTTTAAAGAAATTAATTAAAATCAATACATTTATCAACAACTTACAAAAAACATTTAAATCGGACTACGGAATAAAAAGTTAAATTTTTAGTATTTAGCAACGTCATAATAAGTTTGTGTTAACGATTCCATTGTAGCTATCAGCTTGCTTAGTCCCGTATTTTTGATCCTCGTATCGATCGTTGTAAAACAGAATTTTTCTCAATAGTAGTAGCCGTCCAGACAAATTTCGATATACAACGAATTTTTACGGTTTAAAAGCCAATGCTGAAACTCTGCACTCTCTTCTCTGCAAACTCTTCTTCTTTACTACTCTGCACCACTGATCTGGGCTTCTTCTAGTCTCATTTCGCGATTTATTAAAAGCAAACTGGGTTAAAAAAAACTCTGTTACAGGACTTGCTTCTTAAAATATTTGTTAGAACATATTTTTTGGCTTTTACGCAAAAATTACTAAATATATAACAATTAGAAAAGACAAAGAAAAAATTCTATGTCGCTAGTATAGGAAGAACTAAATCTGTTCCCACACAATACTTTAGACATTAATTGCTTATTAAAGAAAGACTCTTTATGAACATCTAAAAATATCTAAATTTACATATCGAAAATGTAAGTTCATAAAGTAGCAAGAAAAATGAGATCTTTTAAATTACAGAATTGTAAAAAAAAATGGTAATTATTTAGATTAACGTAAACAGCGAATTTTTTCATGAAATTTTGCACAGACCCTAATTTTGGGTCATAGAACACGAATCCGAAGTCAGTTTTTGGCGGTCTCGTAAAAAAAAAAATTTTTGTGCTCATCCAACCTGAGCAAAAAGGTGGTCAGGTTTGCTCAGTTTTGATTGATATAGATATATATGTATCTATATCAATCAAAACTGAGCAAACCTGACCACCTTTTTGCTCATCCAACAAATTTAAAGAAATTCATTGAAAAAGCTAACATAAAAGTTAAAAAAAAAAATTTTACGAGACCGTCAAAAACTGACTTCGGATTCGTGTTCTACGACCCAAAATTGGGGCCTATGCTAAGTTTCATGAAAAAATTCGCTGTTTACGTTAATCTAAATAATTACCAAAAAAATTATTATAAAATGATTTAAAAAATTTACTTCACCTCAATCCTATTTACAATATATTGTTTCGACCTTTTTAGGCCTCATCAGCTCAGGAATATGAGCAACTAATCTAATCTTTAACTATTTTTATTATAACAGAGAAATACATTTTGAAAAAAAATATAATGTCAAAATGACTTATAAAGACACTAACAGCCAGATTCTCCAACGCTAGTCCGGTCTAATTTGACAACCAAAAGTTTTAAACTGACAACTGTAAGAATAAGACAACTAAATTTTATACTATGAATTTATTTCGGAGCTTTTTCGCAAATTTATGAAGAAAAGGGCAATTTTAGTACGCACTTTCGACAATAATAGAACTAAATTCACTCTAGCAACCCGTTCCAAGATGAAAAACATTTGGAAACCAAGCAAATCGCTGAAATATCCGAATAATTCATAAGTTTTCAATGACGTCTTATTAACAACGACAGGACAAAAACTTGTCAAAACATAACTGATCAACTAGAAGATCTTAATTTAAACCAGTACTAAATCTTAAACTTTCTTAGAGAATCTGGACGTTAAAGTCTTATTGTTATATTTGTTGGCATGGGCGTACCCAGCGAGGGGCAGGGGGGCAGCTGCCCCCCCCCCCCTACAAATTTATAAATTATAAAAAAGCACCGCTAAGTGCAGAAAATAAAAAAATCAAAATAAACCACTATGGTTTTACGAAAAAAATTACAAAACCGAAAAATATAGGACACTACTACTAAAATATATTCATATACGTAAGTCAAACGCAGCGCACTGCACAGCCTATTAGATTTGCAATTGGCGGAATTAGCCAAGAAATATGAATTTGCTATTACGACCCTGGCCATTTGCACCTGCCGAGTCAGCCGAGTGCACTGCCGAGTGCCGATGCCGTTTGTTATTTTTGTTTTGCCAACCGAATTATAGAGTGGAGTGGGAGACATTCCGATCCGATGCGTTCGACTCCGAATTCGGAACGTCGAAATCTTAACCTTGCAAAGTTGTGAATTTGTTGTATTGTGTTGTTTTTCTAATGGAATTTAATGGCAAAATTTAGTAGAACGATCCTTCAGTACTCTTAGAAGAGTGAAGACTTGGTTGAGAAGTACCATGGGAGAGGAAAGGCTAACAGGATTATGTCTGATGAGTGTGCATCGTGATTTAATTAAATCAAATCGAGAGCAATTTGAAAATCAAGTTTTAAATAAATTTGCGACAAATCCAAGAAAATTGTTATTGAAGTAAAAATTAAGCGAGTTATGTCAAAATTTAGTAAGTAAAAAGAGAAATGCAAAATCCATTGTTTTTTTTTTTTTGGTCAGCACACACCCCCCCCCCCCTCTATTTCAGATCCTGGGTACGCCCTTGTTTGTTGGTAAAATACCTTAAAAAATTAAAAAATTCTGGCCATATGGTTTGTTTAAGTTTATATATTGTAAACAGGATTGAGGTGTAAGTAAATTTTTTAAATCATTTTATAATAATTTGTATTTTTTTACAATTCTGTAATTTAAAAGATCTCATTTTTCTTGCTACTTTATGAACTTACATTTTTGCTATGTAAATTTAGATATTTTTAGATGTTCATAAAGATTTTTTCTTTAATAAGCAATTAATGTCTAAAGTATTGTGTGGGAACAGATTTAGTTCTTCCAATACTAGCGACAGAATTTTTTCTTTGCCTTTTCTAATTGTTATATATTTAGTAATTTTTGCGTAAAAGCCAAAAAATATGTTCTAACAGATTATTCGCAAAAAATAAAACTTAAACAAAATATTTGTAATGCTGCTAGCTTTATTTTTAGCATTTTTCAGGGAAACATCTGAAACCAAATCGTTTGCGCAATGCTTACAAAAATTAAGAGCAACAAATGCACGGTTAACATAAAAGAAACGATCATGTGCTACAATTGTTGGTTATATGTATAATAAATATAAGTAATTTATTTTTATGAAAATTAAAAACCACATTAATTATTATAAATAATAAAAAGCGCGAAATAGCTATATAATGTTATGCTTAATCCATTTAACCATAATATACTGTTTATATCATAATAGCATAATTCATGGTGTTTTGATATACCTATATTTTTTACTAGTAACAGCAGAAATTTGTGTGTTTTTAGTGTGTTAAATTTGTAATACCATATTTCTTAACTTGGTTTTAGCATAATAATATTAATACCTTTTATATTGAAACTGTTGGTCACCATACGCTTATCTACCAGATCTAATTTGAAAGTTAATAGTTGTTAATTTTGGTTGGTAAACCGAGATTAATTACAACAAGGAAGACCATAATATTGTGGATCAAAAGCCATTTTGCAAACGGTGCAATTATTTTATGTATTAGTGCACCAATATTAAACAAAAGCAAACACTAAATGCAATTCATGGTGAATTTACTACACCAGTTAGATTCGGTTCTTTCTGACATGTTTTAAAAACTTTTAGCAACCTTCATTCTTTCCTTAATTTCATCGAATAATCTAACCCTCTTTGTTTTTCTTCCCCTTCTTTTTTCTGCTCTTTGTTTTATTCACTTTTAATTTCACTTCCCTTTTTTCTTCGTCTTGATTAAATTTATTTCTTTGGTAGGAACCAAGTGAAGACATAGACATCATATCAACTGTAACTACTGTCTTGGTAGTCATCATTGTAGACTTCTTGTTTGACAAATGGATTTTCTGAGAAGATAATGCAGGAGGACATTTTCGCAATTAAGGGCTAATGGTAAAATGCCATTTAAACTATTTTTTTGGGGTGTGGCTATTTGAACAAAACTAAAACGCCTAAGGGGTAGCATAGATGTAGCTTAGTATATATTTAGTTTAGTTTTAAATAACCACTGTCAAAATTTAATGTATTTAAATTCTCAGAGCATTTTCTTTAAGCCATTTCAATTATATGGTTGACTTAAATTTAGTCAAGTGTACTGGAAGTTCTAATTTCTAGACATAAACCGGATTTGATTTAAACTTGCTGATCACGGTTTGTTTCCCCGACGTCAAAAATAAAACTAAATCGACGTGTTCCAAGATTTTTAAGTTCATTTTTTCATCTTCGAGATATTGAATTTATTTCTTAATTTATCACAACACCGTATATGATGTTAAAATAACTTAAAAAACTATACAGTAATAGGAGAGTCGTAAAAAGCACGTATTATATCTTATATCACGTCTTCTTAAGAACTTTAAACATGTGTCTACTAATTTGGTGAATGTAAAAGATTAGCGGGTCGGCGTACACCTAATTAATTTAAGTAAGGTACTTTGACTCGCTTTCCCATAATATTAGCGTTAATATTTTGACACATTCTTACTTTTACTTGACTAAAATCCGTATTAAATAAAAAAAAATTAGGCCTAAGTAGTGGTTGTCCATATCTAATGTGTTATTTATTTGCGAAATTTTATGAACTGAAAGTTACACAACCGCAATATCAATAAATTTGGTATTTTTAGCAAAAAGTATTTGACCACTTAATAAAAGAGCGAACCCATCAACCAGAGAGTGGTATTGTAGTTAAGTTTTTAAGTACATAGTATGTACTTAAAAGTGATTGCATTTTTATTAGCTCAACTATTCAGTTTGGAAAAATGGACCAAATTTTTTAAATCTACGAAAAAGGTCATTCTCAATAAATGATTTTACTTGCCAAAAATGATATTCACGATGAGGAAATTATGACAATTGTGGGGGGTGCTCAAAAACTACAGTCATGAAATTGTGTCAAGAATAAACTGGCGCTAAATTTATCTTTTTCAAGTAAAATGTTAAATAAAATAGTTGATTTAAATCTGACCATTCTATAGTCCATAATTTAATTACATAAGAAAATTTAAACTTTGAAGGTTATAAATTAACAGCATATGACTTTGACAAATAATGCGCGTTAATTCATAATTTACAAATTTTCTTCTACAATTTTGAATTTTGATTAATTTTAAAGTTAAGATAACTTTTTTGCTTAACATTTTCATTAAAATCATCATAAATATCGCTCGTTTATTCTTGACAAAACCACGAAAATTTCCCATCGCGAATCTTGTTTTTTTTTTGGAAAGCAAAACTTTTATGAAGAATATCTGTTCAAATTCATTCACAAACACCCTATTTTTATTTTGGATTAAAATGATTTTTTTAAGGCATTCATTACTGTAGAAAGAGCTGTTTATGTCTAATATAATTAAGTGGTTTATAATCAGCTGCTTGTCGGAAATGTCGGTTCAGTACTAATTCATACCTAGGGTCTCCAGATTATGGAACAAATTGCCTGCAGATGTTTTCCCTTCCCGTCCCAACCTCCAGTCCTTCAAATCCCGTGTCAATAGACTACATTTCCCTTCTCTTCAGACACGGTACGTTAGTACTTAGGCTTGTAGTCTACGTGGGATGTCTTAGAAAAAAAAAATGTTCAATCGCAATATTCATCGTGCAAAAATTTCGTTCCATCCGATGTAGCACAATTCAAATCTCTTTCGGGTCAGGACTGAGTGGAAATACTGCATCAGCTTGGAACTTTAATTGCGATCGTGTACCTATATCGCGATTTTCAAGTGGATCGAGTTGAAACTGACGATATACACATCCTCTTGCGGCAAAACTGACAATCTTAAAGATTTTGTTGCAATATTGCAATGAAAACTAAAAATTAATAAATCTGAGTTTTTGTAAAGTTCAAAGGTAATTCTAAACATTTTCTTAATAAAGCCAGCTTTATTTGCCAATTAGTATTGACCGTGTTTGTAACTCGCTGGTATGTGTTTAAAATAACAATCAAATGAAGACACGAAACTTTCTCTGCTAAAACTAATGCTGCGATAATACAAAGACTGTGACAATATAATACGTTTGCCTGACGAGTACTGGATAAAGCATAATTTTTTTAAATACTACAAAGGTATAAATTAAATTTATTCTGGATTATCTGGTGGCATAGTATCTGTGGGTACAGGGCATGAAATTAAGGATCCCACGGATCAAGGCGAATATTTGCGGAGGTTTTCTCATTGTCAGTAAAAAACGCCTTTTTTATCACTTATCAGCATCAATGATAGCAAAACCGGATCAGCTGTATAAATTCGCTTTGATCCGTGGGATGCTTTACTTTAAGTGATATGAAATACGCCAGTCCAGTGGCGGTGATATGTATGTATAAGCGGGTATAAGCACTGCTTAGGAGCCCCGCCACTGAGTGGCGCCCCGAGCCTGTATCCTGTATATGTATATCTCAAAAATCGAGAGTTGGCCGGGCTTGCTTAGAGGCCCAACGTACTCTTGCCCTGTCACCGTGCGAGACTTCACAATAGTCACCGAATCTTCAGTTTTTATATGGCGAAAATGACACGAAGCAGCAAGCTTGCAAAAGAACGCACATTCTTTGTACAATAGCACAGGACAAAATGATTTTGATGTTTAGGAGCTATCAGCAGTTTTTGATGTATTTTGAGACACTGACTCCTAAAATCACCTTATTTTTGATGCATCACTCCCAGATTCTTTACAACACTTGCCTATAATAATTCTATAGGCATACTTTTGAAAGATTAGCGAGTGGCAAATTTTTCGTCCTATTTTATACCGTGTTTACGGAAGTAACTGAAAAATTTCTTGGAAACCGTAAGAACGAAGACAATCAAAATATTGTTAAAAATGTGTTTGAACACTTTCAGGAGGTAGGATGCAATAATGTATAAAAATCCATTTCTTGTTTTCGCATTTGGACTATTTTCCAGAGAATCCTGGAGCAGTTAGTGAAGAACAAGGCAGTGGCGCACCCAGGGGGGTGGCTGAGGGGCTGCAGCCCTCTCCAAAGCAATCCTAGACCCAAAAAATTTAAAAAGTGCACTACTAATTGAAAAAATCCATCGCTGCAGACTGTCAGCCCCCCTCCCCCAAGACAAAATCCTGGGTGCGCTACTGGAACAGGGGAGATTTCATCAGTATATAAAGAAAATGGAAAGACGATACCAAGGTAGATGGAGCGTGTCAATGATTGCTACTGTTGGATGTTACAGCGAGATATGATCCATAAAATACACAGTCGAAAGTCAGCTCAACGAAATTTTCAGACCAAGCGGTGAAGACTTCATTCAAAGAAATAGGAAATACTTATAGTATGTTTTTTTCACATTTGTATTCCACTCTTGGCCCTCAGTATAAATGTATATATTTCTATAATCTTTTGTTTTTTATTTTATCGTTTGTACGATATATCATCTTACGTGATAGAAAAAAATGCATGAGCATTTGGGAACTAGCTCGCCATTATTATAAGAAATCACTTCTCAGAACCAAAGCATCTATCAAAAAGTTTTATTTTGTAAACCTGGGTTATTAGTAGGTAGCTTTGTTTGCTGGATCATGAACTAGCCAGAGCCAATAAAATTAATGGAGATCAGTTACCACATGACAGTGTGCATGTTACCAAGGAACTTAGGTTTAGCTAACGTTGACTCGTTTGTGATTTCTTTACAAAACATGCAGAGCTAAAAAATTTTTTTGTTCAGATTCGTTAAAGGTTTAAGATTTAGTACTGGTTTAAATTAAGATCTTCTAGTTGATCAGTTAGTTTTTGTTGTCACTGTTGATAAGTCGTCATTAAAAACTTATGAGTTATTCTAATAGTTAAGCGATTTTCTTGGTTTTCAAATGATTTCCATCTTGGAACGTAATGATAAAATGAATTTGGTTCTATGTATGTAGGTACCAAAATTGCAATAAATAGGAAGATCTCATAAAAAAAGTCCATAGTATAAAACTTAGTTGTCTTATTCTTACACTTGTCAGTTTAAAACTTTTGGTTGTCAAATTAGACCGATCTAGCGTTGGAGAATCCGACCGTTAAATTTTACTTAATACATTGTAAACCGATTTCTTATTGCTTTTTGAATAGTTATAAATGCAACAAAAATATTTATGGCAAGACTAAAGAAGTGAAAAGTCATTGACTTTTATTTTTAATTTTATTTCGCGCTTTTTGATTTAATTAAAAAAAAAACAGTTGAAAAAAAAGTTGCAAATAAATATATAGATAACAAGTTAACCCTAAGTGATGTTTCTTTCCTAAATATTTAAGAATGGGATTTTAAGAATAACGGGTTTTACATAGATAAAATGAATATTCCTATATAATTACTGCTGCAAAACCAATAATTGCGTTGCGCAGGTTTATTAAAATCAGCCTCTTACACCGCATATGCGACAATCAAACAAAACTAGGTAATCATAGATGTATTTTATATTACCAAAAACCAAAGTAAGCTTTCGTTAAAATTAACAATTTCCATCCAATTCTGCAAGGTTAATTTGCTTAAATATAAAATTGTGTATTGTTCTTTTCGTGCCAGAAAAGGAATTTACATTTTTGTCCCGCTTTTCGTCAGCATGTCAGTAACATACGAAGAAAAATTCCCTAAAAAACAGTGCTTTTGACAGTCAACCACAAGTCAGCACCAGACCAAGGCATCGACCTACTTACAGAGTTACTACCCTGTAACTCAAGTTAAACGTAAAATTAAAATGTAAATTGCAGCTTTAAAACAAAACTAATATATTTAAAACCAAATTAATATCAAAAGCTTGACTTGCTTCCTAATATGCATTTTTTCTGAAAATCTAAATTATTTGAGAGAAAATGTTATACCTTTTTAACTTTTAAAATCACGGAAACCTTGATGCAAAGTACTGCCTATTCTTTACTGTTCCTTTGCAGAAAAGACCTCGGCATTTAAATATACAGTAATTATTTCCCTTGATATCACAGAATTTCTTAAATTATTACATAATAATAATATAATTGTTTCCTACTTTCGTTCACCACGCCAACTATTGTTTTTACGCAATGCCTGCCAAAAGACCTACCTTTCTGAAAATAGTCCTTATCAACTGCCAAGCATGCCATTATCCTTTTATCCCGCTCACTGCTCACAACACTGCATCACCGCTAGCAGGCGCACGTTGCAGGACAAACAAATAACGGAAACAATTGCACATCGCTTGGTCGTACCGGACCGCAGAAAACAACGGACTAACAGTCTCATGCAACAGCAAAACAACTGAAAACGACGACGACGACGGCCTTCTTCTCGGGCATGGCCTACCTAATGTAGGTATAGTGTTAAGTCTAGGTGCAGAACGTAGAACGACGAAAGATATATGAAAGTATACAGATACAAGGCAATCGGTAGTCATTGACGGCGAAAGGTGGTTTAATTACGACATAATATCAAGAGCAGTGCTTGAAACAATACCAAAAATATTGTCAGCTGATATCTGAAATGTAATTACCGAACCTTAACTAATAGCGTTACGTCCCTATAAGGTTGAATGTTGCTTAGATGTTACTACCGATAAAATTTCAATTTACCAATATTTGAATTATCTAGTATTAGGTACTTATTAGACCGCGAAGCGAAGCAAATGAACGAGCAAAAAATAACGCTAACATTCAGCACCTATACCATACCACATTGGTTTGATGTTAACTGCCAATCAACAAATGACACAAAAAGGGTGAAAAATAGTAAAATTACTAACCAACTTGCAAGAAAAGATGCGCAGGCGCCGTTCTGTGAATCTGAACACTAACTATTACAGGTTACTTTTTAGAAGACATCCGACTATGGACTCATTAGCAAGGGTAGACGAACCATTCATTCATAACGAGTCTTTTGTTTTGTTTCGTACATTGGGCGTATATAGGACAAAGAAAGATGAGAGAGAACCCTAAACATCCGACTATCATACTAAAGTTTTCACTATTTAGAAAAGCTTCTTTATTCCTTTTTAGTTCAACTTTGGTCTTTTGCAGTCTGCATTTTTAAATATCCTGGATATTTTGAACTTTTTGGTTTTTATTTAGAATTTTTATAGGTTCATTAAAACCATATTGAGCACCATGTTCGCTATAACATTTCACATTTCAATAACACTTACCACAGGGGCGGATTTAGAATTTCGTCTAGGGAGGGTGGCGCTTGCAACCTCACCTCGAGTTACACAAAAGTATATACCAAAAGAAAAACGGGCAGGTTCGCGTGCGACATTTTTTTTTTATTGTTGAGATTTCTAAGAAATGGACACCTATTTCATAGTGGACGCAATATCTAAACCTGTCCTTGCAGAACAGAACGGTTTGACATCTTAACTTACCAAAATTCTAGCACGTCTTTTCAAAAATATGTTTTCGAATATAGGTATTCGAAATCTAGGAGTGATTTCAAAACTTTTTTTTAAGCTAATTTTTCTAATTTTTTAACCACTTTTCGAAATTAAATTTTGTTAAAAAAGATGTTTTTAGAAAGTACATTTTTTCAAACATTGTTTTGAAAAAGGCTTTGCGTATCCATATTAAAAAACACTTTTTTGAAAGAATTTACTTCAGAGTAACATAGCAGATACAAGGAAACATAGACCTGACTGAACACAAAACGGTGCGTTTAGGTAAGTTCAGGATCTTTTTGTATTTTTTTTATTGTCATTTTCTAAGCCAGTAGAGTTCCTAATTTCAATTTAGAAGAACTATGTTTTCAAAAAAATTGTAAAAATTTTGAAGATCCATTTCCGAAAAAGCAACTTTCGAAGAAGCTGTTTTTTGAAACAAAATTTTGACATTCAAAAATATGTTTGTTGAAAAAAACTTAACAGTTGGTCATCTTAGATTACACGCGACAGGACAAATTGTTTGATTAATATGAAAGTGTAAATATTGTAGCATTTTTTTATTTATGCCTTTTGCTCATTTGGAGAAATATACGAGCATTTACGAAAGTACAATTTTTCTAAAGCCAATTTTTAAAATTTTTTTCAAAGCACTTTTCAAAAATACATTTTTTCAGAGAACTTCTTTTTCGAAATGAAATTTTTTATGATATTAATTGTTTCAAGCAACGGCTTTTTAAAAAAGTAATTTACGAGAAAGTAACATACCAAACCCAACAAAACCTAATCAAAGTGAAAAAAAGGTGCGTGTAAGTTTGTTCAGGATCTTTTTTCATTAACATTTTCCAAGCTACTAGAGTTCATAATTTAATTTTCAAAATACTGTTTTCGAAAAAATACAGTTTCGGAAAATGTACCTATTTTTAAAAAATTATTTTTTGAAGACATTTTTGAAACAATATACTTTCGAAATATGTGTATTTGAGAAAATATTTTTTAAAAGTTTCGTTTTAGAAAAAGCGAAACAAATACTTTCAAAAGAGATGTTTAAAAAAAACTATTTGGTCATTTGTTTCCTTTTTAGTCGTTTTAATGTTTTAGATTATATGTGACGTCACGAATCTTAGGACCCCTTCCCCCGCCCTCTTGTCCCATCTTGTCACACTTATAGCGGACCTCCTTCCTCCCCATTTCCGTGTGACGTAATTAATCGATGACCCCTTTCCTACAATTGAATTCATCGGAATAAGCGTCCAAATCACATTAAGCTAAAATAATTAATTATGCTTCTTTCATTTTCATTATCCAATGATTACTTCTTCTTCAAGTGGATTAGCACAATTTCCACTGCTCTGTCCTGTACCACTACGTATGTTAGAATATGAAGTTTTTTTAGCAGTAGATAATGTTTTCTGTCACGGTGTTGTATCACTCCAGGGCGAAAATTACAAGAAATAAAATTTTCACAAGAGATATTTTTATTATATAATTCCAACTATGGTACAATATTTATCAACTTTAATGATGAAACAGTAAATTAAAACTTTATTAACAAACCTTCTCCTAATAATGAAATTTGCTTCCTCTTATTCTATTGAAGATTACGGCGGCATGTTGAGAATTTGTTGCAAAATGGTTATTTGGGGATCATTCTTTCATTCTTCAACGAGCCGTCTTCTTTAGATGTCAAAAATTAATGATACTAGATTAACTATGTAATAATAATATAGATTTATTATTTCCAACGAGATTACTTGCATATGTACAAAAAAAATGGAAATCATGAGCCATGTCAGCAGCCTCCCATGCAAACATGGGTGCTGTTGAGGCCTAAAAAATTTATACATAAAATTATTAAAACTAAATTAAGGGAAAGCATGCGAGTTAAAAAATAGGTGCAATAAATGAGGCAGGAGTAGAGCAGTGAGAGCCGTGAGAAAAAAGAGGGAATAAATGAAGGAAGGAAGAGAATTAAACAACGTGAGTTGCGCACAGTTATTAATTTAGTACTCTTTTTTAATTTATGTTAGTATTAATTAATTTTGTAGCATCAATTTAATTTTCTTATAAAATTAACAAAAAAACAAGACGCCGTAAAGTCCTTTATTTCAAATATGTTAATGAGCGAGGCTACTTCAGTTTCTGGACAAGTAGGTATGCATCTCCACCACGAAAAATCTCCCTGAGATGATAGATATACAAGGATGGGATAAAAAGTTTCCGGCCTAGCAAGAAAACTAGTAAAATATTTTTTTTAATGTTTTATATTTTTTCATAGTCTCCGTGCACAGTAAATTTATTCCGGCGATGTTTAAGGGCCTTTATGCTATCGTTCTCAGCTGATTTGTTCAACGCGTCGAAATAGATGTTGGTGGCAGCTATCACTTCTGAATTCGATGAACCAGCAAGACATTTTTTCAATTTGAGAAAAAGAATTAAATTCCGTGAATAAGGGGGAAGGTGAAGCATAACCGATAAATTTTTGCTATGACAATTACTTATTTGTGGCAAGAAGCATTATCTTGGTGGAACAGAATTTTCTTCTTGGTTAATACGGGATATTTCGTGCGAATGTTTTGGTTTATTTGGTCAAGTAAGCTTGCATAGTAATGCGAATTTATTGTTTTTTCCTTTTCATGATAATATCTGAGAATAATGCCTTTGACAACCCAAAAAACTCTTGCAATAACTCTTTCGGCAAATGGAATTGCATTGGCCTTCGTCGGAGTCGGTTCGTCCCTCACTGTCTACTGTTACTGTTCCGATTGTTGTTTGGTCTCTGTTGTGTAGTGGTGGATCCATGTCTTATCGACAGTAACAAATCGGCATGCAAAGTCGGTTGGATTTTGGCTAAACAGCGTTAAACACTCTGAAAAGTCATGCGGATGAGTTTTTGCTCTGGTATCAGCAGTCTCGACAACTATCACGCGGATAGTTTTCTCGTGCCGAAAAGTTCATATAAAATATGCTGCGTCCGCTTCCTCGACCTGCCCATAGCCTCAGCTATCTCACCCAACTTCAGCCGATGATCGTTCAAAACGATTATATGAACTTCTTGCGCAATTTCTTCAGAACTTGCCGTTTTTGTCCGTCCAGAACGCAGGGAATCTTCAGTGCTGATACAACCACGTTTAAATTCCACAATCCAAGTTTTAACTATTATAAATGGAGGCGCTGACTCACCTAAAGGAGCATCAAGCTCTGCATTTATCTCTGTAGGAGAATAACCTTTAATATGAAAATATTTTATTATAGCACGGATCTCGATTTTTTCCATTGTAGACAGAATGTAAAACTTCATAAACTGCTATAACAATTATTGCTGCCATCAAATATTAGTTGTTATGCTAAAGGTTAAGATATATGACAAGCCATCGACTAGCTCTAATGTAGTGGGGCAGTTTACTTGAGGAGTGTTTACCAATTTTGGTTCATTAATGCCACATGCTAATGGCCTATCAATGTACGTACCATAAATAAATGAACACTTCCCAGCATCGTCAGGGTGGGTCAATAAACAGATCTAATTTAGTGCCACTTACAGTAATATACCTAAACATATCAATCAATCAATTATCAATAAATAACCACTGTCCAATATAATTAAAGCTCCTGCAAATAAACTTAAAAAGTGCACATAATGAAACAACGTTAAAAGTAAATTAAATAAATGTTTAATTTAAAAAGGAAATCATCATAAAATATGGGTCAGTAGCCCTAGGAAGTTGCGCCACCTTTACAACGCTAGAACACTATCTTAATCAGTTTCCCTTATTTTTTCTTTAAAAACGAGAATAGCTTCATAAAATATGGGTTAAATTTTATGCAAACGCTAATGATAATTTTGTAGCTAGCTCGAGGAGGTTGCAAATTCCTTTCTAGTGATATAACACAATTTTAACCGGTTTTCCCTATAAAAATACCCATTTAAAACATTATTTGGCTTTTCATGCGATTATGAAATTAGGTATTTACGAGTATCTTGAATGTCATTTAAAGCTTGGACCTTGGAACACGAAATGTCGACTTCAAGCTCGCAAACTATTCTTTGTGGGAGTTACTCCTCCACTCCTGAGGCTTGGACAGCAACACTGGCCCAGGACTTCTCCGCATCATCAAAACTCCCAACCCAATCAAACTCAATGAGATAGTTTCATTGAGTAGATAGACCGACTAATTAAATAATTAAGCCGGTTAAATAATATTTTCCCTAAAAAGACCAATATGGTCAGACTCCAACACGTGAAATTATAGGTTAGAACTCACGTCCAATCAAAATATATAATAAAATAAGATTAATCGTCCCTACTCACCCTTTAGAGTCTCTAACAAAGATTCATCTGTAAAAACAGGAGGGATGCAACTAGATTTTAACTTCCTCAAAAAAGGGGCATTTTGTTTACCAGCCGTTCAGAATGACATCGGACAAATGACAACTTAAAAGTCATAAACGTCAATCAAGACGGTATGACCGATACCTTGACTTCATGCTCTCTCTAATCCACTCGACTCATTTGAACTTATTGAAAGTATAACGGTAATGAACGTTACACAGTAAAGGTTTTGAAATACAAACTACTTAATGTCCTCTCTTGAAACTTTAAAGGTATACTAAGAGTGCGGCTGCGTAAACACGTGTCAATATTACGATAAATGGCGCCCTCTCTGGGTAAGGTTGTAAACTTTTCATACCATCCTCGGAAGTTCTGTTAAAAATGATATGTACATTAAAGTGCACGAAACAAATAAAGCTCCAAGTCAAACCTGTTGTTCTGATTTGGGCCATAAAAATGAGACTCTCTGTCCAGCTGCTACAAAATTACCAAAATTTACCAATACCTGGCAGGCGTATTACTAGCATAAAGGAAAAACAGAGGGGATCATTTTACTCGCAGAGATCATTTCAACCATGTTCCTTCGACTTCCAAAATTAATTTTGCGAAGAAGTACTTCTAAAACAAGCGCGGGGGCACAGGGTACGCCCCCCTTAGAGCATTATACAAAAAGGATTTCAGTAGTGAACTTTAAAAAACTAAATATTAACATAAATAATATTAACCATTCGTACGTCATGTTCTACAAAATATTATAAACAAAAACAATCATTTGCTGTCTAAGTATACAATATATAAATTATACCACAAAAACATGAATAACAGATATAATATGAATATGTTATATTATAAAAAATGCAAGCCATTTTCGACATTTTTGATTTATGTACATGCTGTTACATGGGTTCTGAAAACATTCCTTACCAAAGGAAATAAATAAGCAAATAGGTTTTTTTTTGTCAAGAAACATCTTTTTTGAGAGCAATTTTTTTGCAAAACAGCTTTTTTGCAAAAGGATTTACGAAATTTTTCGAAAATATTTTCTCTAAACCCTCATTAGAAACCTGGATCCGCTACTGTATCGCAGGCGAACTTGCGCTTTCTTTTGGTCTGTTTTTGTGTAGCTCGAGGTGATGCTGCCCCCCCCCCCCCCAGACGAAGTTCCAAATCCGCCACAAATATTGTTTTCCAAAAAGTTTTGATATGTTGAGTTATAATTGTATTTTTAAATTATTTTTATCAATCCGTATAATTTAAGAATTTTTGAACCGACCTTGTCCCAGTCTTCTTTATGATTATAGTTGCAGAACCTTTTTAAAATACAATTAATCACCCTATGACACATATACCTAAGCCTTCTTGTAAAAAAATAAAACTAATTATACGGTTTTTTATTTGAGGCATCATTACTTTGTATGTTATGCAAGATTAACAAATAATTTTAATTACTTCTGTGAACCGGTTCTTGCACCTTCTTTATTTTTTGTGCTTCCTATCACGTTATGTAGAAAGTAAGAGTCATCGTCAACAGGCCTAAATCAGTCCAGTCATAACAAAGTGATAAAGGAACCACAGTAGCGGCGGTACTATTATTTTTACATGTAGTACTGGCGGTCAGTACCCAGACTAGTTCAAATAAAAAACCACGTCAGTAACGGTTCTTAAGAAATTCCTTGCATAGTTTTTATAATATTACTCACAGATCAGTTTTCTACTACTTTATTAGAATGATTACAATCTTAATTTCTGTTCATAACTTATTTGTCGTTGTTAAACTATTAACGACTAATATCATCGATCGACTACCACTACCACTGGATATAAGAAATACACTTCGGTTCCCACACGCCGCGCCGGTGCTCCATGTAACAGCTCTGCAAGAGTGACAGAATTTTTAAACCATATTGGACGAACCGTATTGGACGAAGGTCAGAAATTGCTTGACTGACAAGGTCCCCAGATATAACTTCACTATATTTTTTCCTATGGGTATTCTTAAAAGAAAAATTGTATGCCCACCTTTCGAAAACATAGACCACTTAGAGAGAATTATCAGCGAATGTGTCCAAGAAATTTCCCCTCTAGAAATGCGGTCGCGTAATTTTCATGAAGCACAATAGTTTACATGGAAAGAAACGGTGGCCATGTTGAAGCTTAGTGTAGTATTTTGAAATGTTATTATTATTTTGATCATTCTACTGCAGGTATATCTAAGTTTCAAGACGCATCTACTTTCTTGCTGTAAATGATCGTAATCTTATTATATTCTGCCTCTAATTTTAGATATTTTATTACTTTATTAATTTTTATTATATTTTATTATCATACCCTGTTTTCTTTTAATTTGACTCCATCTTTAACTTCAACATCATATTCTACATCTTATTTAATATCTATTTTTTCGTCTTGATTCTTTACTAGGATGACTGTATCGTCTGCAAATCTAACCACTATTGATATTTTCGCGGCTTGTATCTCGACACCTGTATTAGCGTTTTACTTTATCTGGTTTATTCTTCTTAGAAGAATATAGAAGATTCTTCTATATAAATCATTAACAATTCTTGCCTCGTCTTCTTCGTAGTGTCTTCTGACGACTTCTTTCTGTTCTTTATACATATTGTAGTTATAGAACTAGAAAAAGAAAAATATTTGATAAAATTTTAAACGGCAGTTTTATTACGGTTTAATTAATGACCATTTGCATATTGTTATATTTCTTTTTTCCATTTATATAAAAAATTAATCTAGTCTGCATAATTAAATAAAAGATGATCTCACCTTTTTAACATTTAAAAGACCTTTAAAAAATAACAAGCAAGTCTTATGGTGCTAAAATTAATTAATAACAATGTTTCTGAAGCGATGTTACATGTTTAAATTTATTAGGGTCATTACGAACATTTATGTTTTAAAGTACTACTTACAAAACATTTAACGCAAATTTATATCAGGTTGCAAGTTCTTGTACATATCAGCAAATACAGGGTGTCCGGAAATGACGATGAAGGTATGATTCTGCATAAGAAAATATGAAAAAAAGTTCATAATAACACAGCTCCGCAAGTGCTTCCCTAGGGAGCTACAGGCCCTTGAAGATGGTGTCATAAAAATGATTTTTATTACATTTATTAGGATCTACTTACAATACAGAAATGAACTTTTAGGCATAAGTTAGTGTTATTAGAAGTCACTTTTTAAAAATAGCAGGACCAACCAGCCAACCAGCGGCATGGAGATAAAAGGATGGTTGGTTATTTAAGGTCGTATTTTTTTTCGCCCAACCACCCTTTTGCCCCACGCCACTGGTCGCAATATGTGTCACCTGCAATTTTTAAAAAATTACCTCCAATAACACTAACCTATACCTAAAAGTTCATTTCTGTATTGTAAGTAGATCCTAATAAATTAAATAAAAATCATTTTTATGACGCCATCTTCAAGGGCCTGTAGCTCCTTATGGAAGCATTTTCGGACCTATGTTATTATGAACTTTTTTTCATACTTTGTTATATAGAATTATACCTTACATTTCGTCATCGTCATTTGCGAACACCCTATATACACTCTCTCTCTCTCTCTTTCTCTCTCTCTCTCTCTCTCTCTCTCTCTCTCTATATATATATATATATATATATATATATATATATATATATATATATATATATATATATATATATTTATGTAGGTTTGAGTTGGAAATCTTTCGTAAACTAGAGCTAGTTTAACAATGAACTGAATGAATACATTTTTAACAGGTCAGATATTTCCACGATTTGCTTAGTTTCTTAATTTCTACCTTCGAATTTGTAGTTAAAATGAATTTCGCTTGATTTTTGTGAAAAATACATTTTTAAATTGTCTTTCCCTTCATAAATTTGAAAAAAAGCTGAAAACAAATTAGTAGTGCAAAATTTGGTTGCCTTACCAGTAGCCGAACCCTATCTACTCTAAGACTACAACTCGCGGTAACCAAGAGAGCTCCGTTCGACCATTGCAAGAGTTGCCAAAAACCTTTACTGCTTGCCGAAACGTTGTTCCAGACCAAAAACGAAAAGATCTGCAATCGAAAAAATGATTTAAAAAACCAAGAGTGTCCTGCGAAAGATGTTTTAGACCAATTTTCGGACTGTGAGGAGACTGTAGATCCGACATCTGTAAAGAATATGCCTCATTTTTTTTTACAAGGTTTACTGTTTGCCGTTTTTGTCATCCAATTAGATTCTGTTAGGCTTTCTTATAAATTTAGGTTACTTGGTAACTAAACAGAATCTAGGATTTTTGCTAACTAGTTATTTCAGCGTTTTTTGATAAATTTTTCATTTTCTGGTAAAAAAAGATTTTTTTGTTAGAGTTTCATGTTATTTTGAAATACTTACATAAAAAATAAACAAATTTGCAAAAAAAACCTTCTTAATTTATAAAAATACATCTTACAAATGAATCTAAGGTAAATATTGATTTATTACAATAATGTTATTGTTGAAACAAATAAATATATGCATGGGGTCCGATAGACCCCACGACGCCGTCAACGTAAGAATATTTCACGACGCCGGTTAAGGGTTAAAACAAAAATTACTAGAGAATATACATATCCTATCTAAATACCTATATTTGCTGGTGTAAAATAAGGTGTGATCTAATCAAGATCAATAAAAAAAAACATATTGAATAGACATTTAGCCATGACCTTAACGGTCTATAGTTAATTAGTCGGAATTTTTCTTTATTGGAGCTATGACGAATTTACCTTAATTTTCTATTATTAGTTAGTTCAATAAACACTAATGCAGTGTCTCAAAAACAGGAAGTTGAAATGTCAAGTAATCATTAAATATGTGATGTAAATATTGTGTAACCATTTTTTTTATTCGGATATGGGAAAAGTTCTAGAAATAAGGGGGTAAGTATTTGTGTATATTGCGACGACTATATCTTTATTTATGCTTTATATATAAAGCATTCCAATAACAAGCCATTCTGGACCCCGTTAATGGTATGTTTACTTTAAAAAATCGTGAAACACGTCACTTTTGGTTGGTAGGGGGACACATTTTGATATAAAACTTGGCTTTCTTGCTATTACCACCTACCGCCAGCAACCTCTACGTAAAATGAGAATGGGTCAACGGAGTCATCATCATCTTTCAATTCTCTATACAGATAAATACTTCATTTTTTGACAAGTATGCACATACTTTCTTTAAAGAATAAAATTTATTTATTTTTTAACAAAATCAACATCAAACACAAAAATCATTTTATTAAATGCTAAAAATTCTTTCATTGACTGTTGAGTTGCTCCAATTTGAATAATTTTGCAGAAAAGGCGGTGTTATCAGTCCAAGCTTTTTTGATCATTTCTAGAGTAGAACAAAAAATTATGGTTATCCGATCGCTGGATTAGCAGAAGAGGTACCACAGAATGTCCTCCCCCAGGTTCCCCTGCCTAATTCATTTATTTTATGGGAATATTTTATATCAAACGATCGGATTCCCCAACGCTAGACTGATCTGACAAATTAAGAATAAGACAACTAAATTTTATACTATGAATCTGTTTCTTAGTTTTTCACAGCTCTGTAAAGAAAAGGGCAATTTTAGTATGTACCTACATACTTTCCACTATAATAGAACTAAATTCATGCGATCTAAGATGAAAATCATTTGGAAACCAAGTAAAATCGCTAAAACCTATTAACAATGACAGAACAAAAATCTGACGAAACCTAACTGATCAACTAGAAGATCTTAAGTTAACTCTTAAACCTATTTAGTGAATTTGACGGTTCATGTACTAAATAAACACAGCCAAATACATTGCAATAGTTTTGATTTTTTCTAACAGAATCAGAAAGGTGTGAAGAATTTATTTCTCCGCAATGCGTGTTGAGCGTTTCTCGTTTACTACAGTTTAGATTTAATATTTACAGGAGTTAGGTCGGAGGGCTGGTAGCCAATCTGCCAAATTATAATATTTGTTTATACTCTAGAAATGATCAAAAGAGCTTAGAAACGGACTCTTTATGTGAGTTATTTAGGCAGACAGCACCATTTTTTTCTGGAAAATAATTTAAATTGGACCTACGATTGAATTAATAGGGTCATTTTGGTCAGTTAATAAAATTATTCTTATGGTTGTTCATGGTTTTGTTAGAAAGAATTAAAAAAAATTAATTTAATAAATTTTCGTTTTGATTTAAATGCTCTGTATGTAAAAGGTAATGCAATTCTTTTTGAAGTAGCAAGATCTACATTGCAAGACTTTGCATTACCATAGATTTCTTTATATATTATTTACATTCATCTTATACTCCACCATCACTTCCTCCACCTCCTGATTTAAGGTACCTTGTAAACACTCTGCACTTTTCGTTAGAATAGATTTATATAGTCTGCAATTCAATATTATATTCACTTCTCTTCTGTTCTGCATTTTTAGACATTGCATGTCTTTATATTTACTTTCATCTTCTACTGCACCATCATTTCCTCCACCTGATATAAGGTATCTTCTGAACTGAACTCTCTGCATTTTTCGTTGGGATAGTTATATCAATAACTGATATTTTCTCACACCTTGTATAAAATTGTTGGTCAATAATATAAAAGTACTAAAACTATTATTTATTTCACCCTATAGGTACGGCAGATTCGTCATTAACTTCAATCCGGTAAGTGCGTTATTACACTATCGGGAGCGGTAAAACGTTGCTAGGAAACTTATCGATCTGGAAATCAGGACAAAACACGTGATATACCTTTACTACATTATGCAGTAAACGCAGGTGATGCAACCTAATACCGATATATTTTTTTTTTGACCGATTATTAATAAATATAAGAATATTATCGCAGAATATTGAAAAACGAGTAACAGCATGATATAGGGTATCGTAGGCCCTTAAAAAAATTGTATATCTTATCCACAGTAGTACCACTTCCCTAAGAAAGCCCATTAAAAACGTTTATACTGTGAATTAAATGTACGATTTTTTTTACCACTATTGTACATATTATACATTACACATTCGTTAAGTAATTATTACAATAGTCGTTTAGAAATTCGTAAATTACTCTTACTGTAACCAATTTATTACCTGACTGGAAACAAATATAATTCTTTTTCATATTAAAAATTATATTATAGATAAATACTCTAGTACTGAATATAATAACAACTAGTAACTTTGTCCCTATCAAGCCAGTACTGTAAGCTATACAATTAAATAAAATCGGCACCTCTCACATAAGTAAAAGTTGTTTTGTAATAATTAGGTGGCTGCATTTATTTCAGTCGAATTTATGGGTAACTTTAGAGCCATTTCAATGCATAGTACGTTCAAAATGAATCATGTTACTTACCTTAGCACGTTTCGTGGAGTATATGGAAGTGTAACAATTATTGCCTGCGTAAATAGTAGTAGGTATTGTTAACACTTAATAGCAAGCAAGCATGAAAAATAAACTATAAAAATTGCTGAATTTTAAAAATATTTTTTATTTGACACCTTGTCTCTCAACCAGGTTTGTTGCTTATCTACGTACCATTAAGTATTACTTATGTATCACCCTGTGGATCTGGCGATTTTATCTGCAATTTTAATTTAATTTAGCCTACCTGGTTGCTATCAACTTACTATCTTTCTATCAAATAAGCAGTTTGTGCTATTTTCTGGAAATAATTCATTTTATTAAAATAATATTATACAAGGCGAATTTTTTAACTGGAATAAATTTGGTAACAAAGAATCCCTCCATTCTTTCAAAAAAAATCCGAAAACACGAGTAACTTTTTTTATTCGAGAGTTTTTTTGCATTTCCGTGAACTTTACCCTTCAATCCCTTCATCCAGGGATGGAAACTAATTCAACTTTTTTTTTCAAATGCAAATGCATGTTTGTGCTAGCTCGCAGACAAGGCCATAAAAAAGAAATATATATAGCCCACTATTTACTTTTAAATTTCTATTACCTGATAAGCGAGAACAAATAAAAAAATGTGATTTTTTAAACAATTTTTTTATTGTAAATATTCTTGGAAATGTTCACCATTTTTTTCCTGGCGAAACCCTAGCCTAAACTAATATTCATTTCTAACATTATGTACCATTTCTGGAGTTCTTTGTCGGATTTCGTGTGTTATTCGTTGCCTAAGTTCCTCTAAATTTTCTGGTTTTGTCATGTAAACTTTACTTTTAAGGTGGCCCGAAAGAAAATAATCAAGAGGGTTAAGATCTGGTAATTTTGCCGGCCACTCAATTGTACCTCCTCTCCCTATCCACCGGTTAGGAAAAATAATGTGGCGGTGCACCCTCCTGCTGAAACCATATTCGATTTTAATGAAACTTAGGAGTATACCTAAGTGGTATCACGATCAATAATATTGACAATATCAGTATTGACAATACAGCTGTCAATCCTCGTACCAACCCGTCGTAATACTGCCCTACCTTACACGATCAATATTATTGTAATCTAATACTAAATCATTTTAAAAATCACTTTTTCTTTCTCGCTTATCAGGTAAATTATTATTCCTTCTTTTATGGTCAGCTATCACAATATATGCATTTGCATTTAAAAAAAAAGTTTGGTTAGTTTCCATCCTTGGATGAAGAGTAAAATCCACGGAAATTAAAAAAAAAACTGTTGTCAAAAAAGAGGTACTCGTGTTTTTGGATTTTTTCAAGGAATGTATGGATTCTTTTTTACCGAATTTAATCCACTTAAAAAATTCACCCTTTATACATATTTTTGTATACTTTTGCGCATGAGCGTCCGCAGGGAAGGGTCAGGGGGCCGTGCCCCCCCCCCCCCCTGAGATTGTGAGGTACCTAGCACTGTTTGTTGGACGAATTGGACGAAATATATCAATTTTTTTTATTTTGCACCCCCTCCCTGAGAAAAAAGGCTGCGGGCGCTCGTGCTTTCGCGTCATTAAAAAAACTAGGTATGCGAGTTATGTGAAATACAGGGTGGATAAATAATGTTGGGCGCTGGACTATTTATCGCTAGAGAAAATATTGTTTTCATAAAAAAATTACCTCTCAATTTTAATCAGAGTTTTACGTTTTGCGTCTTTCTATCTGATGGCTCGAAAATTTAAAACTATTTAATATGTAGGCTTTACACTGGCACTGGCTTAAAACAGGCTACACTTCCGTTGAAACATACAGGTACAAAGTGAGTAAAAAATTAATTTCTATTTTCTTCCTCCTTTAACACAAAAACACCGTTGAAATAAACAAAAGCAATTTTGATCCCCCAGATACAGGGTGAACATGTGAACAACTTAAATAATTAAAGTTTGTCTGTTGTCGCTGTAATTGAAGCATTATTTATCCATTAGAAATATTTCTTGTTCACTAGTTATATTTTGCATAGGTAAGTTTTTATTATCTATGAAATTAGGTGCGCTTACCCGGTGTACGATTTTTAATAGTATTCTTTGTTTTGATGTGCCTAAGGCTTCACGATGGTACATGTTAGTGTTATGAAGGACGAGACAGTGTGCTTTTTCAGAATTTCTCATTCATCATTTTGCGTTTCATACAATGATTTTTGAAGATGTTTTCTTTCATATTAGAAAATTTCACAAGGAGAGGTTCTCAGGTATTTCCTTTTATTTCTTCAATATTGTTAAATTTCAATGTTTCTTTTTGTGTATGTATGTATTTACAGATAAAAGTAAATTAAGTTGGAACATATTATTCATAGATAAATGTATAGGCGTAATAGGTACGTTTTTACAAAAAAAAAACATTAAGAGAAATGGGTACCTTGAATCAATAAGACACCGAAATGAAAAACAATATCTTATGTACATATTTGTATCAAAAGAATCGGCACCAATACACCGACAGCACAGTAACAATCACCAAATTACCAAACATAGTTAATCTTACAGTACGTATAATTTACTTTTTTTTATGCAAATTTATATTTTGCGATATACGCTTTCAAAACGGCTGTAGTTTTGTTGCAATTAAAATGCCTTATATAAGGCTATGTTAGCGCGGACAATTTATTTTGGTTAATGGAGTGGAACACTTAGTTATAGAGAATAAAAACCTATTTAATTGTTTTAAATATACTTTGTTATATTATAAATAGCCAATTAATTTAATAGGTTCTGAGGTTAATAATAATCTAGTCAATATGGGGGCGCAAAAAAGATTATCTGAGAATATTAGCAAACTCCCAAACAATGCTTATTTAAATAGGGATACATTATGGATAACGTGACCATACGTCCCGTTTTGAACGGAACTGTCCGGTTTTTTGGTACTCTGTCCCGTTGTCCCCAAAGAGAGCTTCGGGACGCCAAAATGTCCCATTTTCAGAAAGTTTGCACA
This sequence comes from Philopedon plagiatum, assembly GCA_963971165.1. Classification (NCBI taxonomy): domain Eukaryota; kingdom Metazoa; phylum Arthropoda; class Insecta; order Coleoptera; family Curculionidae; genus Philopedon; species Philopedon plagiatum. The sequence continues at coordinate 24,607,501 of OZ020190.1, forward strand.
AGCTACATCAATTTGAAAGCAAAACTTGTGAAATAATTGTGAAATATTCAAAAGCGTGCAAAGAATTTCACACTTACTTAAAATCATCACCTGATATATTAAAGAAAATCTATTCCTTAGAAAAATATATCACTACGTAAATGACAGATACTTGCATGTCGTGAATTTTTCATTAAAATTACTAATAAAATTTATTATTGATAATGTGGTTTACTTCTGTCTATCTTTTTTGGCGAAAAACCGTTGACGTCCCATTCTGATTAAAAAAATAAATGGTCGCCGTAATTATGGAGTTATTGGCGGCTCCGTGGTTGAATTTTGGAATGGGGACCTCTCCGAAAAACTATTCGTTTTAAATGCATGTTTCGAAGGGCGAGGAAAACGCAGAAGTACCACCTTTAATAATAATGTTTTCAGTGTCTTGCCTTGGGGTGCCTTGTGGGATATAAAAATGATGGTAGGGTAATTGAGACAGTAATGGACACCAAAGAGGAAATATCGTATTGAACAGCTTAGCAAAATGGTACAATTTGAGATAAGGAAGTATTCGAAATATCAATACATAAAATGAACATTGATCTAAAAGTATATTTAGAAAGATATAGGCTATATTGGATATTTTTCTGAAAATCATTAAGCAAAAATTGACCGAATGTATTATTAGTAATGGTCATACTTTTATAGGTAATGGATATGTTTGGATGCAGGAATGAACACATTCATTTTTATTAATTTATTCGTATAAACATTTTTGGTACAGAACTGTGTCCTCCGATATTCTTCACTTAGGGCTGCGGTATCATATTTAGTATGTTTTCTTTAAACATGCGGCAAAGAGGACATGCCCGGTCTACAGTCTGTTGGGTTTGCCGAGTTTCGGGCCGGAAACGGCTTTCTGGAATGCGGTTTCTGGAGCAGCCACCTTGTGTTTACTGGGAGGGGGGTAACTCATATTATTTTCGAGGAAGGGGGCGATGGGTCATTTGGGGAACCGTTATATATTTTTAACTTTTTTATATTTATATTTTTAATTTTAATAGTTACATGACGTATTAATGATGAGTGTGGCGGTCATGACCCCCATGACCTCCCCTGGATCCGTGCTTGTTTGCAGTGTTTGCACTAGCTCTGTTTTTTTTATCCAAATTTATTAATCATAACATAAAAATAATTAGTTAATATCATAGACAAAATATATTTAGACCATCACAACGTATTCGCGACACCAGCTGAATCCGTCCAATGTATGGGCGAGAAAGTGCGTTTGTACGCATATGGCGCCAGTCAGGTTTTTAAACGACGGTCCTCTCGAGGCATGCGCAGTCGGGACGTCTCGCAAAAGTGGTTGTTGAACTCAATGACGCAACTCGGCGTTCAGAACCGGGCCGAGTCTATTTCTTACAATTAGTGCATAAATACAAATAGTTTAGTTCCAAATTTAAAGTATATCAATATGTGAAAGAATAGTAGGTAAAAAATATAATTTATCTTAAATGCGCTCCGGTGTTGAAGTGAATACACACACGGAGAAGTAGAAATATTTGTCAGTGACGTATATTGGGTGTGGTCAAGGTGTCAGAGAGGCACTGATGGGGTGGGTGTGTATTAGGGGCATTGTATAAGGGGTAAGATGGTGTAAGAAGGTCATATATAGTGTCAATGCCTCCTTCCCCTATATTGCATAAGGGTGAGTGAGTGTCCAAAAGGCATGTTTGCGCTTTCGCCAAAGGAGCACTAAAAATACTAGTGGATTAGGGTAGAGGGGAGTATTTTAAAAGGGATGGCGAAAGAAAAAAGCGCTTTCGCCAAAGGATCGCTAAGATATCAGTGGATTAGAAGGGTGAGTGTCCAAAAGGCATATTTGCACTTTCGTCAAAGGGGCACTAAAAATACTAGTGGAGTAGAGGGGAGTATTTTAAAAGGGATGGCGAAAGAAAAAAGCGCTTTCGCCAAAGGATCGCTAAGATATCAGTGGATTAGATTGACATGGGGCCGTAAGTAAGCAGCGCTTTCACCAAAGTATCAAGTCCACACACTGTAAATAGGTGTTAAAATATTTACATCTTACCATAGAACTTGGTTTGTTCAATAATTATGCAGGATGGGATGCCAATCCAATAAAATATACACATAGTTTTGGTAATTTTTTTATTTACTATTTTATTTCTTAAAACAGTTGCATATTTTGTTTCTATTGTTTAGAATACTATGTTTCTATTTTATTTCAACTTTCAATTTTGTAAATGTAACGTTTAAAAATTAAGAGGGGGGACATTAAAGAGACGTACTGTATATGTATAAACTGAGCTATTTTCGAGGAATTATCGACAATTTTGTATAGCAAGAAAACTCAGATTTAAGCCAACAAACTATACAATTCTTGTTAAAATCTCACTAATGGTTACATTTTTATCATTAATAAAAAGAATAATTACACATAATATATTTAGCATTTATTACTCGATAAAAGATTCACGTCATGTGAAATAACTTTTGAAGTACGGTCCTGTCTATCACAAGCCCGCAGAAGACCGTCTGTGTTTACGGATTCAGCTTGGTAAATTTGCCACATTCCCAAATGACATTATTTCTCTATTATATATTTTCTCTATGGTTAATATACACAACAACAACATGTCACTCCTGGTTAAATTCATAGAAATACACCATGTTTCCTTTAGCTATCCTCTGTATTTTATTATTTTTAGATTAGATTAGGACTCAGTTGTTTTCATTTAATTTTATTATTCGAAAAACTTTACTTTCGAAAAAATATGGGGCTTGAAAAAATATTTTCTGAAAAATTTTCGTTCGGAAAAAATTCATATTGCACCTGAGGGACCAAAACCTAGACAATAATAAAAGTAGGGTGCTTTTTTTAAAAATATTTGTAGTCCAGCCCACAATCGATCGGGCCCGTACAGTTCACTTATTCGCTCGTTAGGCCACTAGCACATAATATGGTTCCACAAAGATGGATTGACGCGTTAAACATAACATGATAAATAAAATAATAAATAAATATTAATTAAAACAGACCCTAAAAATCAGTAAAAACTCTTTAATTAATAATTGAACCACCATCTCCAGGCAACCAGACTTGCAGAGATGAAATCTGCGTTGCACAACCGAATATACACCACTTTCATCGTCAGAGGCCAGCACTAATGTCACGCATTTTTGTTTGACAGGTTTAGTCAGTGTCAGTGGCCGTCGTTTTGACATCGCTTACTCGTCTTCCCGCGCGATGTGGTAAACAAAAATGTGTATTTTTGGAAAACTAAACCATTTTTCATCTCAGATTTGTTTAAGTTTACTTAGTTTAATATAACTAGGTGCTAATTAAGTGCACAGTAATATAGTAGATAGTGTAAAAGCTCCAGTGCTTGGTGTTTATTTTTAGTGGACACCATGGATGCCCGAATCAAATGTGAAATATACACAAAATTATTGGGCTCTTTAAATAAACATGGGGAGCTGAATGAAGAAATTAACGCAAACACATATGATAATATACTAAAACTAATAAAAAGTGATTTTCTATCTAAAGTAAGCAGTGGTCAAGAAACTGCTTTGCAGATATTGAGACTTCTTATTGAAAACAATGTTCAAAATATCCAACAGGACGTTATAGCAATTCTAAAAGACGATGATGTAGATCAAGAGCTGAGAACCAGTATTTTAGATAGTATTAGAAGTTATATTAACGACTTACTGCATTCAAGTAATGTGGCAGATCTAGCTTCTCTGTACAGTAATTGGAAAAATTATGATCTAGAGAAGGTATAATGTTTTACGTAAATATATTATTCTATTTTTACACAACTTTTTTATATTAGGTAATGTGATTCGTTGTAACTAAGTACAGTTTGTCCTAGAATACCAGCTATAGGTAGACAGAATAGCTTAGTGTATACATTTTATATGTTCCACAATCTACCTTCTAGACCTATACGTCCAGTTGCACAAACAATTTAATCAAGAATTATTTATTTATTTATTAACGAATTGTATTGTACATTTACAAGACTTAGTTATATATTTAAACTGTGCCCAATCTGAACTAACCTAAAATAACACTTTTGGCCAAAGCTTTAAACTTGTCTACCGAAACACCAAAAATATGCAGTCTGTCATAGTATTTGTTGACATGTGCTGCTACCCTATTCATGGGGCTGTACAACCAATAGTATGTCCGACAATATGGAATATGATGAAGAATTAGGAAGCTGGTAAACGAGGTGGTAAAGAAATTCTTCCTCGACTGAGGTGGTATCACCCCACCCATCCTCTTAAAGAGCTGGTGAAATCCCTATGGGTGTTTCCAGCTCTGGATGTGTGAGTCAGATTTCCACATTTCACCCACGGTACATAGTATGTAGGCTTCAATCTTCGTGGGCTGTCAGAAGATAAAAAAAGATAGTTTGCTTATGGGTGTGATGGCTAGGTATGTGAATTGAAAAGATTTTAACACAATTAGGACTCTATAATGTTGTTAAGTAGGTAGATTAAACTTTTTAAAGACAGACATTGTAAAATTCCCTTTTGGAGGCAAGCATTGCTAGGCTCAGGTAGGACCTAGTCTAGTCATCTGTAAGATTAATCCCCGTTTTAAAGAGTAAAAATCTGGCAAATTTGTGCTGGACACTTTCCACGCTTGAACACTAATATACACTCACAATTATACTAATTGGATACTTGTAATGTGACAGCATTTCATCGGGTTGCTGCAAAAACAAGATAACTCCATCTTGTGCTGTTTTTAAGTGAACTACACTATAAAACTAAAAATTGTTCCGAAAACATACTGCCAAAACCAGTCAAGTACAAAATAATTATTGTCTTCCACTTTAGACAATTATTATTTTGTACTTGACTGGGTTTCAGAAACAGGGCAAGATGGAGTTATCTTGTTTTTACAGCAACCGGAAGTAATGTTAATGCCTTGGTTAATGCCATTGCTGAGGCCATTGCCAAAGGTAATTCTATTCATCAATTAAATGTATTGCTTGTATAAAAGTTTTGAGCAACAGGCTGTAAATGTGTCAAATTTTAAATAAACATAAAGAAATGTTTAACAGTACTTAGTCTTTTTAACACAATATACAACTAAAAAAGCTTAGTTAAAAAATCAGCACACTCGAGCAATTTGATTTTATTTAGTAGGATTTCTTATACAGGGGAACTTTATATTCCTTTTTTTTATTGGAGCTTGACTCTATAAATTTTAATTTTATTTTTAATAGAATATTTATTTTTAGTATTTTGGGCTGCAGTCTTTCATTCTACTTACCTAATGCGTTTTTTCTCAAACTAGAATCTAGAATTGTGCATGATTTTATGCTGACCGTAGTATTCTGTAACTAGTTTTACAACTCTGTAAGGTTGCTTCGATGAAAGAATGTGACAACAGGCTATATTACATAAACTGCTGTAGGTAAGCTTATAGTGCTGTAAAATCAGTTATAGAATAAGGGATATAACTCTATTGGCAACTCAGATTAAGGAAGCCAGCTGCAATCAGCTGATTATTAACATCAAGCATGTTTTAATATGTTACTTTAAGTTGTAAACATATTAGGCATAAGGAAGCATTATGTGGTATCAGGTTGAATTAAGGATTTGGAAGAATGGGTCAAAGAATAATATTGTTACAAGAGAGTTTTGTAAACATTTCATCAGTTTGGGTATACTCCCTCTCCCTAGTGTTTATATTATGACATGTCTACTATGTATTAAAAAAACCTACAACTTTATAAAATGCACTCAGATGCACATAATTACAAAACTCGCAATCACAATTTACTGCTGCCTGAATTTCACAGATTTTCTAGAACAAGAGACAGCATGCCATTCTATGGATTAAATTTTTTAACCATCTTCCTACTTCAGTGAAAAATTTGCGCTTAGAAGCATTTAAATCCGAAATAAAACGCTTTCTACTTAGCACAGCTTTCTATGGATATGGGGAATACCTTCAGCATCTGATAAGTATCATCGATGTAACTTAGTTTTGTCTTATTTTACATTATGTCACTATGGTTGTTGACCAAAGAAATAGTTAACCAGCGAAACAATGCGTTGGATATAGGTACTTACTTTGAAAATGGTTGAAGCTTTGCAAGTCCAAAATACTATACAACTGCAACCAAGTGCAATATCAGCGATCGCAAATGCTTAGAATTGAAAATTAAGACTGACCTCAATACTCAATGGTATTATGAAAAATTTTGGGTAACATCTGAGTTGGATAAATCTTCAGAAAATCTGGAAATTACATACTCATCTCTAAAAAGAAGGTCATCAAGAGAAAGTCACCGTCCCGCTAAATTCAAGGACTTTGAAAATATAATGCACTCTACTTATTTTTTGTCGCATTACTGGTACAAATTGGCCCGCATTACTTTGCATTACGTTGCATTACGTTGCATGTTGCATTACTCTGCATTACCCTGCATTACTCTGTTGTATTTCTCCGCATTACCTTGAATTACTCTACATTACTCCCGCATTACTCTAAATACGTTATGATTATGAATGACTGACAAAAGTAACTTTTCCAATAATTCGTATGGCAGGGGAACAAAATAACTTTTAAATGCAACACCCAAGTAAAATTTTTAATATCTTAAAATATAAGTATAGGAAATAAAATACAAGCCGATAAGAAAATTCGGTTGAAATGAATATGATGACCAATTTGCCAACGTCGCGTCGCAAATTCGTTGGCTATCGCAAGTTCGCAAGTCCTTTGGCGGCTTTTAATTTATGTTAATTAAGGATCTTTCTATTATACAAGGTGTTTTTATAAATATGGAGCTAATAGTATGCTAGATGTAATAAGCAAGTATCTAGGAAAGTATCTTCAAATTTAAAATAAAAGACAAAAAGAAATCCTGGGTTATTTGAAGGGTTATTCATTTGAAAGTTTATTTTGGCATTCGCCGTAAATGTTTTACTTACTTACTATTAAGAACATACGAGGAACATAACTTTAAAAATTTCATCAACTGTATGGTAAACTTGAAGATAAATAGCGAGAAGAGCATGTACACTGAAAAAATATTTGAAACACAGAAAAAAAAATATTAGAAAAAATGTTCCGTGGATTTAATCATAATCGGACAATGACATGATATACCTAATAAATTAATGCATTATGAGTTAAAAAGGTAGATAAGGTTTATATAGATACTTAAATAAAAAAAATATATTTTTGCATTTTTTCGAGCACTTTTTATTAACATCAAGCTTTGACGTCGGCGAAAATATTTAAAGTAAACGTAAAAACATAATGCGGAAATATATTTAAAACTCGATTTAAAATAATTAAAATATACTAAAAATAAGAAAAATGCATGAAAAATAATGACTGGTTCAAGCGTTTTAAAAAATATAATAAAAACACTGCATAAAAACTCTGCATTAGTCCGCATTACTCTGCATTACGCAAAATTTAGAGAAAATCTGCATTACTGGTACACATTTTCGAATAGTGGATGACCCCTCGATACACCGGTTATATTTAATTAAAACAACAATCTTAGGATAAAACAAACATATTCTTTTAAATATAGGTAGGTACTGCAGTATTTTTAAAAGTTTGAAAGTTTGAAAAAGTTTTAAGAGTTTGAAAATTTGAGTTAAAAGTTTTAATTTGACTACAAATAAAAAGTAAGTATGTAAAACCCAACATACAATTTTTAATTTTATCCAGGACTAATAAAACCCCAGATTAAATAAGAAAATAAATAAAATACATTAGAAAAGTCCAAGAAAAAGAAACCTCAACATGTGTTTTCGAACTTACCTGCACCTTAAGCAGTGAACATATTTGAAAAAAAACGTACCTGTTAAACAAGGCAGGTTCCACAGTTAGATGCCAAGAATAATTAGTGGTCTCCTAGGTAGATGAGGAAGAAGTAGTGTTCTGCTCCAAGTGACACCTTGTAGATTGACGCCCACCTATGTAGTTATGCTGTGTCAATTACTTTTTCACTGAATGGTAAAAACGAATTCTTAACATCACCCAAGGCGATGCTACCTTGTTCCCACTATATTGTTCTAATAATAATACCGACCAAGATAAGTTAACTATATCATTTTCTTTAAATGTAGCATGATTTTATGCCCAAAATGCGCTATTAGAATATAATTTGGACTTGGAAATGACTTTTTCATCTAAAATAATGAGACCTTTCTTTCAGTTTTATGAACTTCTTGCAAGCGCTTGTTTGCAAGGAAAGCAGGATGCTTCACAGTCAGAACCTATCAAATTTGGAAGTCTAATAATTGATCACTTTTTTCCATTGATGTTATCACCCAACCAAGTCAGTCCAGAACTTTTCATAGAAGTCGCAACTAAAATTGCAAAAATGTATCCCATTTCAAATTTAAGTACTGAAGAATACCAGCATGTTTTGAAAAAAATACCTGGGTAAGTAGTATTAATGACCAATACTGATTTGTACTGAAGATTGTGTGATTTAGCCATTGTTGGTATTGGATTTTCTGGACTGAATACTGTCTTTAAAAAAGTATTTTTTAGATTGCTAACGAATTTAGTACACCTACAGGACTCAAAGAGCGATGCTTGGCAAAAGCCATTGCATTTCTTAACTGAATATTTAGATGAAAAGATATATGATCCAGAAGTTCGGGAAATGTTCAGTAAATCATCTTTAAATTGGGATTTAGTTCAGATTGAGTTAGATAATAATATGAATGTTGAATTAATAAAATACATATCAGAAAATAATTTAGTTTTGGTTACAAGATTGTTTCGAGGATGGAGAAATTTAGATCCTCACAAGGTAAGTTTTTTTAGGTTAACTTGCTATGTTTTATACTTACTTAAATGTTTTTCTCGCTATTCAATTGTTCATAGTTTTTGCAATTAGACTTTTGTCCCACCTTGAGTTTAATAATAGCTCTAGCTCAGTATCTCGGATGCCATATTTTGTCTCGAAGGTTTTAGCAGTACAGAGAGTATATTATGTGAGAATGATGGCTGGTTTGAGTTTTAGGGATATTGTAGGGTAGGGAATCCTTTGTTACTTTTCAAATACTAACTGTGCCGTACATATATATGTATGTTGTACTGCCTACCATACATTTTACTAAGAAAGTATTATTGTTACCTACTGACTAACACAAAATTTTGTAAAATTGTAAAACAGTACCTCTTGCATGTACATAGATTTTCTAGCTAAACAAACCAGTGATTTGTAAAAACTAGGGATACAAGTTGGGTTTGCTCCACTGGTGTCAGGAAAATAAAGGGACTATAGAAAAATATCTGACCTAGAATTTATTTAAAGTCATGGAAAAAACAGGGAATTTCAAAATTTAAAATCGCTGAGAACCCTGTAATCCATTTTCTTTTTGTAACAGGGTTTATGTTTTATTTTTTTAGGCTTTACGTTGTTCTAGATTTTATATATCTTATTTTTATAATTACTTAGACTATGCTAACTTATATATTATTGACTTGTGAGAGTGTATGTAGTGATTGAAGTTTACCGGTAATTTTAATTTTTTTTTTCTCAGTGGTAATTTACCGGTAATTTTGGGAATATTTTAAATAACAAACATTTAGGACACAAGGGACATATACACGGTGTCCAAGATAAGAAGGGCCAGTATGAGGATCTCGTTTATAGTTAGAAATACAAAATTGGTTAAATGGGAAAAAAGTTGCATAATTAAAGAACTACTAAAATGATGTTCGAAAATTTTTTAGATGATTTTTCATTTTCGAGTTACATATTTTAAAAAAACTGAATTTTCGAATTTTTAATTTTTTTTTCTGGCGTTAATATAAAAGGTAGGGCAAAACTAATAAAACTTCTTTATAACAACTTAAAGATTGCGTTATCAATTTTTTTATTCGACGTTTCGTCTTTGGGCAGCGATCATCAACTTCATTTTTTTTAAAATACGGTCCTGATATTTCGATGTAAAATTTTAGAATCCCTTTTTATTCTGAATTCAACAGTGTACCTCACATTATGGTTAAATTACGTTTTGAGTCTTTTTTCTCCATTATTAAGAAATTTCTGTGATATGGACCAGTCTCATAGAACATTTCATACATTGTTCCAGATTTTGTAATTTAATAAAGAAAATAATGAAGCATACTCAATCTTCTTAATGTCTTATTTTAATTATGGATTGTAAATAAGAAAAATAAACATTTAATTACTGTTAAAAAATATTCCAAGACCAATGTCTACGACACATTATGGTTTAATTATGTTTTGAGCCTTTTTTGATCATTATTGACAAATTGTAGGTTCATACATTTTTTAACCCCATTAAAGTATTGAAATGCATTGTGGAATTATTAGTATGAAACATTAATTTAATAACCAACCAATTAACAATACACCACAAATAAATGAACAAAAAACATACATGGATGGTAGGTACTTATCACTAGTATTACCTAACACCTCGCCTAACACATTCGTAAAATTGTGGTGCTGTTTTAGAAATGTTTTTGAGGGTTAAGGCAACTCTAGTGGCGGTTTGCATGAACTGTCGCAGCGAGGCTTAAGTTTCAGGCGTCATATGAATGTGATCTTTCTGTTTTATACTTAATACGGTCTCTTCACGGCCATATGTTAGCTTATTTTTACGCCTTCCTTATCTAGTTCGTGCAAACGGCCCTAGATGTTTTTAATCCGTACTGATCATATGGAAAACAAATCAACAGTAATTAATTGAGTATTTTTCTTATTTACAAGCCATAATTAAAATAAGAAAATAAAAATATTAAGTATGCTTCATTATTTTCTCCCTTAAATTACAAAATCTGGAACAACGTATGAAATGTTCTAGGAGACAGGTCTGTAACACAGAAATGTCTTAATAGTGGTAAAAAAATACTCAAAACGTAATTTAACCATAATGTGTTTTACACTTTTAAATTCAGAATAAAAAGGGCTTCTAAAATTTGACATCAAAGAATCAAGACCGTATTAAAAAAAATGAAGTTGATGATCGCTTCCCAAAGACGAAACGTCGAATAAAAAAATTGATAACGTAATCTTTAAGTTCATTACAAGTTGCTATAATGATGTTTTATTAGTTTTGCCCTACCTTTCATATTAACACAAGAAAAAAATTAAATTAAAAATTCGATAATGTAGTTTTTTCAAAATATCTTGAAAACGAAAAATCATCTAAAAATTTTCGGAACATAATTTTATTGGTTCTTTAATTACAAAACTTTTTTCCCATTTAACCAATTTTGTATTTCTAACCATAAGCGAGATCTCCATACTGGCCCTCCTTATCTTTGACACCGTGTATAATATCATAGATTTTTGTTTCTTTTTAAATATTTTTAAAAACACTTATCAGGGTGACCACTTTTTCTCAAGACCAAATTTCCCTAACTTCCCCGGTTTTCAAGACAATATTTGAGTTTTTTCCCTGACTTTGCAATATAGCATGCGATTTCTTTTCATTCCATGTTGACTAATTTCCAGTACAGATTTTTATTTTTCAATAAATAGAGTTTTATGTACCAATGTAAAAGAGCGAAAATCACTACTTGTCATACAAATGTACCAAACTGTAGAAATAATATATTGATAATTAAAAATATGTAATAATTAAATTATTGAACCATACTTTTTTATTCCATCCAGTAGTTTTCTAATTACATTAAATTTATAGCAAATAAAATTTACTGAATTTTATTTACCAATTTGACCAATCTTTACCTTGTTTGGTTAGACAATTTATTTATTCAAATTAAAAATATACAGTAAAGTCCTTTTCAACTAACACGTGATTTACACGCTTCTGTTTATATTGCTATCCTTTTTTTTCTATCTGTTCTATCTCTGTCATTTTGCGCATACTTTCTGACGGTAAGAGAGATGCGCAAGACAACAAAGACACACATAAGAGAGAAAGAGAGAAACTAAGAAAAGACAGTGGGGATACCTCGGATACCACATTACCCTACTGTAGGGGAAAAGGGAATGCAATGGATGTACAATACGATGGAGACTTCAGTGTGCTAGCATGGGACTTCCATCACAAAATAATTTGAATATTATGGATGAACAAATTCCTTGATTTCAATAAAAATTTCCGGACTTTTCCCGGTTTTCCAGAAACTGGCCTCCCTGACTTGTTCTTAGTATCGTCAGGATCATTATTATGTATTTTTTAACTAAAGAACCTATTTATTATGCTATGTTATGTAACATTGTTTAATAATATTTTAACAAATAATAAAAATACAAATTCTTGAAACAAACAAAAAACAATATTCACTCAAACAAAAATAAAACAGAAATATATCCTCCTAATTAAGTGTTAAGTGGCGAATAATGCATGAAAAAGATGGTCGCCTGAGTCTGATTTTATTCACAAAATGTTTTTGAAAATTACCGGTAGAGAAATTTATCTGGTAAAATTACCTTTCCAAAATTACCGTAATATTAAAATATTATTTTGTTTTACAGTTTAGGACAGCGTTAAGAGAAACATGCCAGAGTACTGACTATATAAAGTATTGTAAGACATTTTTCTTCAGTACATTAGTACCTGTGATAATGGCCCCAAAAGATATGTGCGATCCTATGAAAGTATGTTATATTGACATTGCTCTGGAATTTGCTTCAACTTTGCCTCTTGCAAGGCTTACGTCTGAAGAGTACAATAGCTTTATTGCCAGCGTAAATGAGTAAGTTACTGCTTTAAGAACACCTCAGGTTATGAAAAAAAACTGATTTTTCCATGATATGTAACATTAGTTATAATATTTATTTACTGTTTTGGTTATATATGGGATATTCAATATTAAATTAAATTTATCAACTTTTTACCCTCTCCTTCAATCAGGTTTGTTAGGGTGTCTTAGAGATTTCACCAAAGGGTTTTGCATCTAAATATTGAATAAATAACGATGTCGGAATATCTAATTTTCTACCATGATCCTAAAGCCAAGAGCGGCGTTCGGTTATTCAATTTTTTCCATTGTTTTGCTCAGAATTTTTGACAGGCACATGACCCATTGTTGTAATCAGTACGACTGATCACGTGCCTGTCAAAAATTCCGAGCAAAACGATGAAAAAAATTGAATTAGCGAACGCCGCTAAGTTAATAAAAAATGACAATAATTGAATTGTACTGGAAGGGTAGGCTCTAGTTTAAACCCTACCTCCACTTACTGTAATCTATTTCCATGAGTTATCTGGTTCACTGTCATCCAGCGCAGCTCCTGCAGCCGCGACTTGTTTTATTAAAAGACGTTGATTTCACTAAACAATTTTGTACATTTATTACTTCCAAATATGGATATTTTCTACATTGTTGGTGTTGACAAGCAATTTATATGTATTAATCATATTCTGGTGTTACGAGATATTACTTTTATAGTTATTGTGACTTTACGAACTAAAGGACTATGTCTGAGAAAAAAGGGAAAGGACTTTTCCCGAACTCAGCACGACACTTAATTTGTGTAACTTTATAAAATATAGGACTATGCCTAAGAAACTGGGACTTTTCCCGAACTAAACACGACACCTAATTGGTATAACTTTATAACATACAGGACTATGCCTCAAAGAAAGAACAAAGGGGAGCAATTCTCCCGCACTGACTTATTTCTGGCTCGCTAGACCCTTTGGTCCACGGAACCTTCGCATCTCTGTCGCGTTAAGGAACGCGATAGTCTTTCTTTGTGTAGTTGTAGTTTTTCTACTGCTGTACTTTTCTCGGGAACTAAGATAAAACTGAAGTAGAGCCTCCCTTCGGTGATGGGAGTGGCCGTACTTGGCCAATCAACGCCGCCCTCGCGATGACGTGAATCCCTTTTTGACCACTAAACATGGGGAGGAGGCCGCACTAACTACGCAGTACGGCCAAGAAAACGTTAAGGGGTTGATACTTGTTGCTATGGTTACCGGCCATCTTTACATTTCCCAGTCCCAATCAAAACTGTACCGGCAGAAAGTCATCGTAATAAACCTAAGAGATAAAAAATATTTGAATAAATCTAAACCTTTGAAGTTGTGCTTCAAAAGAACCAAATTAAAAGAAGGATTTTATTTTGTTATTTTAGCTGGAATAACCTTGGTGTTTTGCCGATAAATGAGTAGTTTAAGCGAGTTAAATTTCCAAGAAAGACAAGTTTGAGCTTATATATTTTGTGGGGGATTTTATACCTGCTTGATTATTGATATTTATTTAGAAATAAAAATAGAGTTATAGAAATTGAATAACCGGTTGGGTTTCCCCAACATATACTATAAATTGTTTATAAATGTTGAATCTGTTTTGTCGAATCCTATTGTATGTTCCTGCAGAAAGTTATTTTCATTGACCGAATCCTTGAGTATAAAAGGAATTGTTTGCGACATATCGTTTATTACCGCTTATAATTGGTGCCGTTACTACCCCTCTCCTAAAAATTTTCCTCTCTCCAAGTGTTATATCAAAATATAAATGGTCTCTAAAACGCAACGGTTAACCGGTATGTTTTGTTTTAATTATTGTTCTGAGGTAAAAGGCAACAACTTAACACAGAAATAATTGTATCATCTGTCAACGCCGGCGATTAACCTAGGGTTATAAAAGCGTTATCGTTTTATAAAATAATATCGCTGATATCATAACACCTTCCCCTACATTTTCGCCTATAACTATTGATCCTCAAAAATGAACCGGCAATAGAAATTCTGATACCGTTTATGAAACATGTCGCAAAAAATTCATATAAAACTTGTACACAAAGTAATTTATCTTTGGAATGCAAATTAAAAAAGAAAAATGTTGAACTCATTATATGGATATTTGAATTCATTTTGATCACACATGAAGGATATATATTTGAATTTTAGCTACATAAAGAATATATCAGACTTGAGAGACATGAATTTTGAGCATTGGCATAAACTTTGGATTTTTTTGGTAAGACTGTTTGGTAAGAAACTTCACCATTCAATGAGTTTAATCAATAGGTTGTTAAGAGTGGTGGAACACGCATTCCGAAATTCATCCCATGAACAGAGACTGAGAGGTTACGATTGTTGGAAGGTAAATTTTAATTTTTTTACAGGATCCATTAAATGTATGAATTGTGTTATGTCGTTTTAATTTTTAGTAGCGTCGCTTGTTTGTTAGATAACAGAGTACCTGGAATTTTTATTTTTAAATTTGGAATAGAGCTATCTTAAGCTATGTAAATATAAACAAGTTGTTTTTTAATATTAAAAGAAATAGTATGTTAATCACTATTTTGATCTTTAATAAGTTGGGATTCAACTCTTTTTAGGAACTGATAGACAATGTTAGTCTGGATTCTCAACATATAAGTAGTGAGAAACAAATTAGGCTCCTTCTGACGCCTTTACGTGCAAAATTTTCCAAGCAAGAGGCTGTAATTGTTAAAAGATTTGAAGTTTTTGTATATTTAATTGAAAAACTTCAAGACAAGGCTGTGTTAGTGTTGAAAGAATTTTTGGAATTTTGTTTTGGAGAAGTTGGAGAAGACACAGATCCAAATAAATGTGGTCAGGGTAAAAGTTTGCCAGAGTTATGGCATAGGAGTGCGAAAGTTTTGCTGGCAATGCTTGGTAAGTATGTGACATACCATCTTTAGTTTTTATAGTGTGTGTATTGTTATTCTATGAATAGCGGCTAAGAATATGTTTGTGACATTTTACCGTATAACACAAAATAAATTATTAAAATAAATATTTTCCAAAAAGGCCTTATAAGATAGGAGGAACAGTAGAATAGGATTTCACAGAGATTCATTTTTTGACTACCTACACGTGTTTATACAGGGAGTGGATAGTGTACCCAAGAAAAGAACTTTTTGCAAATGTAAAAGAAAAATTTTTTTTTAAGATATATGCCTATATTTCAGTCTTTGTGAATAGCTACTGTTAATTTTAAAATTTTACGTATAGTATTTAAAATCTACAAAAATGAAAAAGGCTTAAGAATATAAAAATAAATTAACTTTTTACATTGCCAAAAACATTTTTAAAATGTCAAACTTCAAATTCATCAGTTTTAAATGAGGCAAAAGTTTTAGCTGCATAGGTAATTAAAGCAAGAAAAAACTACGAGCATTGTAGGCATGAAGACATCACGCGTGCTCTGTCTCGTTTTAGAATATTCCTGACATAGCTGCTGGAAATCGATATACCAGGGGCGTAGCCCCTTTAAACAAGGCTTTTTAAGTTAAATTGTTATTGGATCAAAAAATTAAAACTCATGATTCAATTATTATGTGGATTTATTATTTATTACTTTATATGTACACCGGCATCCATAAAGTTCGCGTCATATGGAACAAAATTTCATTTTGATCTTTTAAGAAAATTTTGGGTATTCTTGATAAAAGTTCTTGCACGCATAAGAAACGTTTTTAACGTGATCACAGTTGAAATGAAATATACAAAATGCCAAAAAATAAAGAGAATGTGGTTCGTCTAAACCAAATATATTTAAAACGAATATTTATGAAACAAGAACTTTCTTTGTAGGATGCATAGTTTGGATAAAATTAAAGTATAACATAGAAAAATCCCGGGTTTGATTGTTTTTTGCGAAATTTACACCTTATTTTGTCAGCTCATTTTTTTCTATATCTTTTGTTGAGTTGTTCCAGAAATTTTCATTTTGAATGTTGCTATAATTAACTTTAAATTTTAATAACGTCAGCAACTTATTTTATACATGCAGAAACTTTTATCAAGAAATCATAAATAAGAAGGTTTACTATTATAGTGCCAACTTTATATATGGCACTGTATAAACTAGACTATTTTATCATATTAAAAATAAAAAATTACACTGATTTGCCGCAAAAAAATAAAGATATAACAAATTTGTTGGCGTTTAAAAAAATTATGAAATAAGTTTTCCTGGAAAACTAAAAATAATTAAAATAATCATTGTTTATATACAATATATAGTATTAATTAAACATTTATTTAATAAATATAATCAAACTGTTTTTTTTTAATAATTTTTAACAAATTTATGTTTGTAATATTATATTATTAATTGTTTATTTAGTTTATATATTTTAAATTTATTCCCTGTAATGAACTATGTAAGTTGGTTGGGAAAAAATAAATAAACAAACATATTACATTACATGTTATATTCGTATACTTTAACAGACATGTTAGAAGTTTAGTTCAAAGTTGAAAAATATGTATATGTACAAATTTTGTTTAAATATCACCATAACTTTATAAATATAAGCATCTTATAATTCAATATAGAAAATTACTATTAGCTATCTGAATCAAGTTGCCAACCTCTAAGTTCGTCCTCTGATGCACTGTCATCACACTACAATCTGACCATATTCTAAATTCGGCAACATTGGAGAGGCACTCGCAATGGTAATAATAATAATAATAATAGGTTTATTCAATAATTTATGATGTACAATTGAAATATATGTAGTTTCTTGAATAAGCCAAATATCAATGCTTGACCCACGAAGTAAATATACTTGTTGTGAGTTGACTTAAAAATAATATTCATCTAAGTTTATACAATTTATGTACAATAATAATAATAAATAAATAAATCAGACACAATGCAATGC
Organism: Philopedon plagiatum; assembly: GCA_963971165.1. Lineage (NCBI taxonomy): Eukaryota > Metazoa > Arthropoda > Insecta > Coleoptera > Curculionidae > Philopedon > Philopedon plagiatum. Next base: position 24,625,104 of record OZ020190.1, read on the forward strand.
ATCTCTTAGCATGTTGATGGGACGGATTTTATTTCGATTCTAATTTGGCCAAAGCGAAAATCGTCCAGCGTTGCCAGTTCATTCAGCACCACTAATTTTTTCATAAGAACAAAAAATAATCCATAACACGCCTCGAATGCCCACTTTGCAAGAGATTAGAGAGAAGGAAATCATTGCGATCTCTGTCAGTTATGACATGGTGGCATTTCTTGCTTGATTCTTACATTAAAACTACTTAGATGCTAACTTACCCTGTCTGTGTCTAATATTTACAAAAAATGTTAAAATTTTTGCAGGACATTCCCATGATAGCACGGAACATTGTCTGGAAACAGAAACTGAAATAAGTTTAAGAGTACCAGTTTTAAATAGCAATAATATTTCTAATCATTACTGCCACACTATCAATTCTGTAGTTGAAGCTTGTATGCTTTTAAAAGAGGTGGAATTGAAACAGGATAAAAGTACAGTAAGTTTTTTTTATTTCAACAGCACATAAAATCTTGATTATTGCTTCTACAACTCATCGAAAATTTTATTAAAATCGGTTAACGTTAAAGAAGCTGTAAAATATTAAACATGGCAGTTTTCATTGTCCAATATTTTGTCCATTAGTTCTTAATTTTACTTGTTGCATTTTTTAGTTTTTATATAATAATTATTACAACTTGTAGGTATTAAAATGTTTTTGGACATCACTACTGGGTATTATTTTAGATGAAAGTGTTGCAAACAAAGATAAATGTATAGAAACAGTAGGAAAAGCATTTGAAAAACTGTTTAAGGTTGGTTATTGTTTTCAAATTCGAAAATGCTATGTATTGTTGACCTGTTTATTTTAGGATAATGACCCCTATTATGAAAGTATTGCTGCAGAAATTCTTAAAACTGCCATAAAATTTGATTGGGCAATAGTATCACCTCTAATCCTTAATAACTTGAAATATTTTATTAGGATTATCTTTTCAGTGCCTTTGGGCAACGAGAGGTAAGATTTTATTAAGGATTTTGATTTTGTGGTTAACATCTGTCATCTTACTATTACAACACAAACATCTATATTTTTGCTTTCTTCAGCTATCTGGAAATAGAAAAATTCCAAATATTACTTTGCACACTAGAATCGACGGAAGTAACATCAAAAATCGCTGGTGATTTATTTCACTGTTTCGCAGAGTACCAAACAATAGAGAGTAATGCAAACTTTGTGGCACAGTTTTGGAATTTTTTGGTTAATGAGTTGGACGACTATGCCAAAAATAAGTGTTTAAATTTTCTAGTTTGGCCTGCGTTACATCTACATCATGTCACAGATTCTGTAAGTTATACTTACTATTATTAAAGAAAAACTTTGAGATAAAGTTGACAAAATACTCGAAAATAAATATTATGGATTGTACTTTAATGAATACATTTTTAGGTAAAAGAAGTATTACTATATGAACACTATAAACAGATTGTGACGAAATTTGTTGAAAAGTCTGATGATTTGCAGCTTGGACTATTCAAAAACTTCGAAAAAATATTAAAACACAACCCACTTCTTTCGAAAAATATATTAACCCTGATCACAATGTTTAGTCCAAAGACTGAAAACCATGAATTAAGTAAGTAAAATTTCCACTGTCACTCCTTAATTTTTATACACCGCACTGTGAAATGCAAATGTTTTTTTTTTGTTGCATTTAAATGTTTTTGCGATTCGAATTATCATTAAAATTTAGAGAATTCGAAATATATTTTAAACCTGACAGACAAAATGCGAACGCGTGCTGCTTGCTATTACTCCAGGTGTTTTATTATGTATGACTTTGTTATTAATGTTTTCCTTTATTATTTACTTAAGGGGTTATATACAGTCAGGAGGCCTAAAAAACGATTTTTCAAGAATTTTTCCTGAGAAGACTTAAATTTATTAATGTGAAAATTTGTACACATATTATTTTAACTTTTAACTGTATTTTAAGATTTTTGTATTTTGTAAAAATACCTAATTTTGAGAGCTGCTATAGCTGATCTCCAGGAGTTCCTCTCAAAAAAGGCATCTTGCGGTGACAACGATATCTCTGGACTGGATCATCGAAAATGAAAAAACCAAACGGATTTCGTTAAAGTAATGTATAATCTTCTAATTAATCGAAGGAATAAGCAAAATAAAAATTTTTAACAAAATGGCGGCTTCTCAAAAAAAAATCGATTTTTGACCAAAATTTTGGCCTTAAATTGTTTATACAAAAAAAATATTTATCGCTGAGAAAAAACCTTTGATTAATTAGTAAAAAATGTACTTAAGGAGCTTGTGTTAAAATTTGAGACTGATCGGTTCAGCCGTTTCCGAGAAATCTTCGTCACCGACTTTAAAAACACAGTTTTGAGAAAACCGCGTTTAAAGTTTCAAAAGCACTTTACATGGCGTACAATCGCTCTGACACGTTTTAACAAATATGCGTGTAACTTCGAAAATAATCGCCGGGTTGCCTTGAAATTTTCTGTGTGTGTAGTGGAATATATGTACATTACGAAAATGAAATTTAAAAAAATCGATTTTTTGAAAATTCTAACGGTATATAACCCCTTAATGACGTCGTTTTCATTGTTAATTTGTTTGAGCTTTTTTATATAATTTAGTGTATTGATCACTCTGGGCTTATAGAGTCAATCTCTAGACGTTTCTAGGTTGACGTGCGGATAAAATGATTATTAGTCCAAGAGCTAGCGACCGATTTGGATAACCAAAAATACTATAGTTGATTTTTTTTCTATGTTTGATTTGGTGTCACAGTAAGCAAAGTGGCCTTCAGCTGACGCACGTGTGGTGGGTGTAGCTGCGGCAGCCTCCCACACACTTAAAATAATGATTAAAAAACTTATTACTAAGGTTGATTTTTTTACTTGTTTATAACATTCACTAACGAAAAAACGTAATCAGCTGGCTTTATTGCGGGGGATTATGCCTCGGCTGCTTACGTAAACAAGTAAAAAATATGCGCTAAGTAAACTGATACCAGTAAAGCTGAAATTTGATAATGTAATAGTTAACTTAATAAGTTGAACGAATAAAATACTCCGCTGAGTGTTTAGCGAGGGATAAGTGTTCGGCTGACGCAGTCAAAGATGCAATGCGCCCACGCTCATGCGGAACATATAGCTCTGCGCTACATCTTTCACTCGTCAGCTGAGCACTTACCCACGGCGAAACACTAAGCGGAGTATTTTCTTCGTTTAACTTATTAAGTTAACTATTGGATAATCAAATATCAGCTTTGCTGGTTACAGATATCTAGTGTTTTTAGTTAATACAGCGCGTTCATGCAGTTATTTTATCTCATAAGTTCTCTGCAAAAAAGTGAAAGATAAAGAACACTGCAGCCCATCATTTTTCAAAAAAAAAGGAAGAACCGGCCATATAAATTCTTAAAAAACTCCGCAGTCTAAACTACGAATTTAAAAAAATAAGTAACCTTAACGAAACTCGGACTTTCAAGAACAAGTGCTGAAGAAAGAAACAGACTCGAAAAGATCTAAGTCAAAAATTCCACCAACCAAAGATTAGGAAAACTCAATACTTATAAATTAAAAATTGCAAGAATTGAATTATGTATTTTAATTTTTAATAACTTTTTACTAAGTTTTATTTCATGTACAGAATAAATATTTTGTATTATAATATGTATGTATTAACAAATAAATTTATTTATTTTAGCCAACGTTATACTTAACATACTCGATTTAATGATGGTTATACCAACTACTGAGAACAGCATTAATCAGCGACAAAATTTAGAACTCTACCTAAAAAAGTTTTATGAATCAAATGTAGCTAATAATTACGATCATGACACAATAAAAAAGCTGTGTACTTGCTTGCAGCACATGCTTAAGTTGAAACACTATGATATCTTAAATACTGTAGAACCATATTTAAAATCCCTACCAGACAAAGTGAAATGGGTGCATGGCAAATTTTTAACTCTAGACTTTTTAATGGACCTATTTGACAAAGAAACAGTTGTTTCTTCTGCTGAGAAAATACGTAAATTAATTGACATATTCCGAAATGTAAAGAATCCTGATACAAAGAAAGATATTACATCATTTATGCCTCTTGGTGGTAGATCTGCAAAAATAGCAAAACTTGTTAAAGAAATTCCATCTAGTCCTAATAAGCGATCAGACTCCCCTATTACACTAAGACTTTTTGGAAAAGATATTGACACACTTTCTCCATTAAATGTAAAAGGTAGTCAACTGAAAGATAAGAAAGATACCCCCTCTAAAGGTAACTCTTCCACACTCAAAAAGACGCCCAGAAAATCAATATGTATAGATGACGAAAGCAATAGTAAGTTTGTCCTTATAGAAACAGAAGTTAAACTGGATAAAAATAAACTAACGGAACACCAAAAAGAAGCTCTAAAGAAGCGTCGTGAAGATATACCAGCTCTTTATCAAGATTTGTCACAAAGCATGACGCAAAGTGAATGCCTCGATTCAAACTCTGCAACGGTCAAACTGGAGAATAATGCAAGCATTTTTAAAAAGCCAGAAGAGAATTATTGTAAGAAAGCTGAGCAGTCATTAAATATAGAACAAGAAACTAAAAATATTAAGTTGCCTGATGACGCCAAGACTGTGACTACTTTAGAGACGTTAACTACGATTCAAACACAAGTGTCTGAAGTAAAAGGAAATGAGAGCATGCAGGTGGATGATATAACCGAAACTGATAAATCTGAAACAGATCCTTTAGAAAATGAAGATCAAAATAAGGAATTAGATAAGGCCGAAATAAAGATACAGCAGCTTGTAGAAGCAGAACTAAAGAAACTCTCAATGAGTATTGTGGGGGCTGAAGAGTTTCTTGCAACTAGTTCCAAGAGAAACAGACGACAGAAGAAACGTGATCTAGAGGAAAACAAAGAAAAATCTGACAAGGAACGGAGAAATAGGAGTTTGACTAGGGCAAATGAGGATCAAGGCAATGAAAATCCCGTTCTAGAGAAGAATGACCGTGCAAAAGAGCAGGAGGGAAATCTAAGAAGAAAAAGTGTTTCTAATAAACAACTCGCGAAAAGTTCTGTACAGGAACCTTTGCAACAGATTTCGAACACCAAAGGTGAAAGTGATTCTGCAAGCAATGATATTGAAGGAAAATCAACTGAGTCAGGAAATGTGATCAAGAAAGATATTAAACTACCTGCGGAGTCAGTTTCTTCTGCTAGAGCGAATGTTGACAGAACTGAGAAACTAGACAAAGGCCCTACTGGAAATGAAATAGAAACTAAAGAATCGGAAATGCTTAAAAATAAAAAAAGAAAAAGCGTTCCCATTAAAAATGATCCTTCTGAAGTCTTCTTCAAGGACAAGTTAAATAACGAAACTAATAAAAGGGAAGAACAGCACAACCTTCCTTTAGAAAATCAATCGCAGAAAGAACAAACTAGTGAAACATCAGGATTAATTATCGCTGCAAAAAATGCTGAATTTGATAATGCACCACAACCTGTGGTTATTACGTTTAAAGTCAACAGAAGGGGAAGGCGGTCAAAATCGAAGTCTTCAAAAAGTCCAAGTCCGACAAAAAAATCTGAAACTCGTCCACAATCCCCTGTTAAAACCACAAAAGATACCAAAGTTGTTAGTCTTTTAGAAACTGAAACTGAACAAGATGATAAAAGTTCACCGATAGAAGACGGCGATAGTGACGGACGAAGAAAAAAAAAGAGAAGACGTTTAGGTATCGAGTTGAATTTGCCAAAAGAAGATTTTCGCTATAAAACTTGTGAAGAAGTCGTTAAAATTGAGCCCTCTGATATAGATGTGTACCAATTTGATACTGAGCAGGAAAGGGCAAGTGAGGCTGAGATAGTTCCTTTAAGAAGTCCCAATAAAGACAATAAATTGTCATCATCAATTAATGATACACCAAATGTTTGTGAATCGAGTCCCGCGAAAGAAGTAACGAAAATAAAAAGAAATCTCGTGTCTTCTGAGACATGTGTAGAAGAAGCCACACCTTCAGTTGGAAGGAAGTCACAACGAAGAAGTATACCGACTAAAAAATTTTCTCCATCCGAAGCATTTAAATCGTCTGAACCGATGACACATACTCCTGGACGTTTAAAGTCTAAAAAGTCAATAGCTTCCTCGCCTAAAGTTTTACAAAGCAGTAACGAGGATAATATGCATGTTCCATCGTCAACACAATCTGAATTATTTAAACAAACTAACGAGGAAATTTGCTCTGTAGAGCATTTGATTACATCCAGACCAGAATCCACAAGATCAGACAATAGTAAAGTTTTTGAGGCAGTAAATAAAGAATCTGTAATAATTAAACAACCAAACACTGAGATGTTAAACATGCAAGTAGCTGATGCAAACGACGACACTATTAAAGATTCTGTTACTGAAAAATCAAAGCCAATAACCAGTAATAATAATCCTAAATTGAGGGAAGATGTACTAAGAAAGGGTATAAAAAGAAGAAGACCTAGCAGTGAAGACGACGACGATATTATTGAAAGTTCTCAAGAATCGGCCACATCTAACATTAGTGCTAGTAAACTGAAACAGTCTCTAACCAAAAGATCTAGTTTTGAGAAGCCTTTTACTGCTGAGGTTAAACAAAATATTGCAGATGTTATAAAAACTGACGAAATTATCGACAAGGAACTTCTTGTTCATGGAAATACTGATAAAACTAAAGTAGATGTTACACCTGAGGAAAGAAACAAAAAAAGGGGCAGACCTTTTAAATGTCCATGGAAAAATAATAGCACTAATGTTGATACCAATATACATGATCGCTCCAACCCTAACACATCTAAAACGCATGAAAGCAAAATTCAAAACCAAATTCTCGAGTGTGGAACTATCTCTGAAAAGAAGAAACCGCGAAGAGGAAGACCTCCAAGAAGTCCTCTTAAAAACGACATGGCTTGTGCAGAAGGCAAAGTCGATGAAGAATGCCGCATGACTAATGACATTAATAATGCCGATACCAATGTACATGAAGATCCTCAACTTTCGGTAGAAACGAACACGCATAAATTGGATGATAGCAAAATTCAAAACATAACTATTAAATTCGCAGTGACGACTGAGATAAAGAAACCTCGAAGGGGAAGGCGGTCAAAAAGCCCTGCTAAAGATGGTGTACCTTTTGCAGAAAACAAAGTTTCTGAAGGCTGCCGCATGATAACTGACACTCAAAAAACCGACAAATCTTCTGAAACCCTCAGCGACAATGATACAACTAAATTGGAAGTTACTCCTGAAGGAAAACCACAAATAAACGTGACAGCACAAGATGAGCTTTGTGAACAAATTCTGAATAATACAGATACTCCGCCAGAACAAAGGAAATCCGGTAGAGGTAGGCCGAAAAGAAGTCCTACAAAAAGCAACGCGTTATTTGAAAGTGATCGAAAAACTAATGAGATGGTGGCCATAGAAGAATCTCAGAGTTTAGTAAGTACACGAGGAAAAAGTTCACGCAATAGTGAAGAAACTGTAGTGGCTGTAGACAAGTTAAAATCAAAAAGAAAGCGACGTCGAAAAAATAATGAAGAAATCGGCGAGATAACAATCCATATGTTGGAAGCTATTGAAAGAGCTGCTTCAAGTACAATGGCATCTGATGAAAAGCCTGAATTTAGCAGGCAAACGAGCCCTGTAAAAACTCAAGAAGTGGCTAAAGATATGCAAGACGTAAAAGTGCAGGCTACTGTGGAAGAGTTTATGGAACCAGTTAATTTGGATATGTCAACAGGGAATCCCCAAAGAACCCAGAGTCAGGATACCCAAACACAGGACACAGAATCGATGGACAACTGTGATGAGATTCAGTTGCAGCTGGATTTGCCACAAAATCCGGTTTTGAACGAGACTGACAAGGATCTTGCTAGAATGGATACTGCGTCTTTGTCGTTAGGAAATCTAGACGAATTGAAAGGTTTTAATACATCTACTAGTGATGAAATTGGTGTGGAAAGTAATAAAACTGTCATAGAAAATAAAACTCTTACAGAAGACATATCAGAATTGGAATGTGATAATTTTAGTAGGAACGTTGAACATAATTGTACGGATGTTCATGTTATGGACAGTGAGTTGGTAACTGATGAAAGTAAAATTAATATGAAAGATGAAACATTAAAAAAGGACTTACTAGAATCCGAATTCGAAAGTATAATTGAGAGTACTGAAGAAACAAAATCGCTCGCGAAATCAAGTGAACATACAGAAATTCAGGAAACTGAAAACATTAACACTGAAGAATCAGATAACATAGACATTCAGGAGAAAATGGTGGTAGAGCATGGATCGCCAATTAAGGAACAGTCAGCAAGTAATTGTATGGGTAAGTAACTTTTATGGGTAATTTGTAATTAGTGAAATAGAGAGAAACTAATTTTAGTGTATTAGTCTCGAAAACCGCGTGGCAGTTGCCACTGGTTTAAAAAACATGCTCGAATCAGATTTTTTTGATTTAAATTAGATTTTTGTTACTTTAGTAAGGTTTTTAATTTTTTTGATTGTTTCATATACACAAATTCAGTTAACCCTAAAACACATGTAATTAAATTATTGCAATTAAATACCAAGACAAATATTTATTTAATACTAGCTGAATACCCGCGGCTGCGCTCGCGTAGAATCTTGTCAATTCTGTATTTAATTAACGCCTTATTTTTGAAATTATATTTAAGAAACAAATATAAAACATACAGGTGTTTGCAATGCTAAAAAAATTGAAAATGATTTTCAAGAAATGGAAAAATACGCTTCAAAGTTCTAGTTTTATGTTTGTGAATTAGATGTATAGAATACCTTTCTGCTGATGCGACCCGAACTAACCTATAGCTAACCCCGTGGCACCAACGTTACCTTGACGGCTATTGCATCAGTATGAACGGATCCCGTTTTTGCTCGCTGCTTATATTACTTTGTACTACATTGTTGCCAAGTGTTGGAAAATTTGTATGAAAATGCGCTTTTGATATAAGGTTCAACCAATTAGGAAGTTTCCTATTTCAGAAATATCGAGTAACTTCAACATCATTTAATAGTCTTTTACTTAACTGGTCAAACAAAAAAAACATATCTCGATATCTTCAAAATTGACGAACTTATTCAATTTCTTATGTAATAACTTCGCGCGCGGCTTTTATCGGCCGTGACGTCACAACACACAACTCTGTCGCCCCATGGTCGCCGGGCTAGCTGCCCGCTGCTGCTTTCGCGTGTTTACTTTAATGCATTGTATCCTGTCCGGTAAGAATAACACTAAAGATTAAACGGGCGCCTATTCCGCTGTTGACGGAGTTGTGTGTATGGACGTCATCGAGCCTCAGCCAACGTGAGCGTAGCATCTCAGACTTTGAATGACGATAACTTTTTTATTTCTACAGATAACTAAATACAAAAAATACATATGTTTTTTACATTTTTATGACTATTTATTAAGAGAAAATGAAAAAAATGGAAACTTCCTAATTATAGTGTCAATAATTAGATACGTAGAAAATGTTTTGTGTTCACTAATTATTATAAACCCCTAGAGTTAAATGTTCGAAAATGCAGAAACTCGTGATAATATTTTGTTTCAAGTAAGGAAATTAAATCCTAATTTTCATATCTTTATTTCTAATGGCGGCCAAAATACGACAGTCACATGTAAAATTTACCCCTTTATGTTCATCCTTCAAATTAGTGAGTTACAACATATGTTTTTTTTATATATTTAGTATCTTATTTCATATATTTTAGTGAATAAATATTTGAAGCGGGTTATTTTTCTTCCTAAAAAATATCATTTACAATTTTTTGTTTTTTTTTTTAGTTAGAGTAAATTGTTGACCATATAATGTACAGAGATCATATTTCTTCCATATAATTTAAGATTATAAGTACCTACTGAGTACGCAATGTTGGATCCGACATCTTTAATTTTTAAAAGTAAATACATATTCGTAATGTACGACCTCAAAAACCGTAGAATACCAAGTTTCATCAAAACTATACCATGAAATGATTTTCTCCAACATAATGGTTCCGCCATTTTAATTTTTTTAAAGTGATTTTAAATTCATAATGACTCCGAGAACCTCCTTAAACTAGTTTAGACCGAAATCATTATGATCAAATTTCAAAACAAATACGACTAATTTCAGGCAAATGATAACGTTTCCAAATTTATTTTAACATTAAAAAATACAAATTAATGAAGTGTATACGTACCAAGTGGATTGTCACGTCTGTTCGATACTTCGCCCTTTGCTTTAGCGTTTATGTTGGAGCTGCGATAAACGATAAGAGCGGCGATAACAGCGAAGCGTAAAGAATTTGTATGCAGCAACGCGTCACTCCAATATACACCTTCATATAAAACAATGAAATCATTATCTGCGCTTCGCTAGTATCGCCGCTCTTATCGTTTATCGCAGCTCCAATATAAATGCTCCCTTACATTCTAATGTAATGATGTAATGAATGTTTCTGTAATTTTGCTGTTAGACCCCGCATTTCTTTTTGACAAACCTTGCGTTGCACCCGAAAATTTCCATTTTTAATATTACACGATAAAACTGCCAAATACTGTATTTTTTTACACATATAATATAAATAAAAGCGTATCAAACACAATACGAAAAATTAAAACTGGCGAATCGCTGGCCATTTTAAATTCGGAGAATTACCTATCTGGCAGTAAACAATGCGGCCATTACAGATTATTATGCAGATTATTTACTGTTGCTAGGCTTCATAATTTAACATTAATATATTAAAATGTTTGAAGCAATAAAAGAAATGAGGAATATGATTTAAATCAAGCCAACCCTGATAATATGGATAGCGGAAAACAATGAACGGGTCACTTTAAACCTGATTTATCTCAGTTTTAATACCATAATTAATAATTCTGTTACAACCTACAAGCAAGCTACAAGTCAAGTAATTTTGACAAAATTTAGCACACGTTACAAAAACTATCAGCCAGATTTCCCAACGCTAGTCCGTTCTAATTTGACAACCAAAAGTTTTAAACAGATAAAAGTAAGAATAAGAGAACTAAGTTTTATACTATGAATTTATTTGTCAGCTTTTTCTCTAATTTATTAAGAAAAGGACAATTTTAGTACGCACTTTCGACAATAATAGAACTAAATTCATTACAGCAACTCATTCCAAGACAAAAACCATTTGGACACCAAGGAAATCGCTGAAATTTCAAAATAATTCATAAGTTTTTAGTGACGACTTATTGATAATATAGGACAAAAACATACTAAAGCATATCTGATCAACTATGAGATCTTAATTTAAACCAGTACTAAATCTTAAACATTCTTAGTGAATCTGAACGTATGTGTTTTATATTGTTTCTAACTTTTACCATTGTTGGAATTTATGTTACTAAAGTATTTAATTGGCACCCTTAGGTACCCCGGAACCCTTAGAAACAAGTCTACCCTCGTCGCCAGTAACCGGAGATACACCAAGTCGAACTTCGGAACTACTCAATTGCACCTCGGATATATCACCTATAGCTTCAAAATCAAGTTCCGATAAATCTAGCTCTGATGACGAATTTATTGAGCAACGGAAACTTGTGCCAGTAGCTCTGAAATTTGACGAGGACGCTGATCATGAAGCGAACAAAGAAAAATCGCCTGAAAAAGCCGACGATGCACCCGAAAAAATTAACGAAATGTCCCCGGATAAAACTGACAAAGACGTTGATCAGGCGACCAGTAGTTCTCCACCGAAAGATGAAGCAAAGACTAGTAGAGATATTATAAAAAATATTGCAGAAAGATCTAGTAAATTCTTTGATATGGTTAAAAGTGGGTCACCTTCAACAATTAGGTACGAAAAAATACATTTTTATACTACTTTAAGGCATGTTTATTCGTTTGGTGTCTATGGTCAAATTTAGCTCTTGACAATATCTCAGTTCAATCAATTAAATTAGTTGTATTACCTGGTCCCCAACAATGTATCTGTTGTGTATTTAATATATGACCAATAAGGACGAAGAATCTTCCAGTTGTATAAACTTACATTCCTGCTCAAATAGTTCGTACAGGGTCCTGCAATAGTGCGTCAGGCTTCCATAGCTCCTATACGAATTAAGTTAGGAATTTCATTTATATGCTGACTTATACTATATTACAGGCTGTATTTCAGGAAAATATTTTTGCATATACAAGTGGTGGCCCAAGAAAGTGTGATAACGTAGAGTATTTTTGAAATGGGACACCCCGTATTTTTTTACATATTTAGGTTTGTTGTAGTGTCCTTCATAATTACCTAAAATTGTATTTAGTTTTCTTCGGTAATTTAAGAGCAATAGATTAAAAACTAAAAAAAAGTTTTGCGGCTCTGGAAAAAAAATTAAAAAAACAATCTAAAGGCATTTTTTTACCACGGCATTGCGTGAGATTTATAGAAATACCATGAATTAAGTAGTTTTACCTATTTTATACAGTGTTATAATAATAATAATAATAATAATAATAATGTTTATTCAAATATAAGATACATATATATATATATATAAAATATTCCATTTTATGAATAAACTAAGAAATTTAAATTTAAGGAAACTCACGAAGTTTACCTTGTTGTGAGTATCGTAATATTTTATAGGATACTTTCATTACAGTTAATAATTGTTTCTTTTTTTCTTTATTTCTTCCTTCGGACACAACTGTAATTTATATGTTTATGAAAAATTTTATTTAATTTTGCACTTTCTTTGTACTCAACAACATTCTTTAATAATTTATTAAATAATTTTATTTTTCACCATTTATAATGTTATGTATAATTTCTCTTGGACTCGTAAATATCCATTGTCTAATCATCTTCTTATAAGATTTTAATGATTTAATATCTCTTATTGATTTTGGTAATATTTCAAATAAATATGGCTTTATATTTAAAATAAATAAGGTTTAAATTACAATAAGGTTTCAAAAATGACAGATTTTAAACTAATTTTTCTCAAGTTTTTTTTGTAAAAATTTTGAAAAACCTGTAGGGACAAAAGTTGTTCCCTACATCGTGAGAAATATTTTTTGTCGATAAACTTTTTCTCTAAAACCAAGTTTTCAGCAGTTATAAGGAAATAAACAATTAAATTGTTTAAACCCAAGTAGCATTAGACACAAATTGGACACAAATTATTTGCCAAAGGTTTTGAAACATTTTCGATTCAAATTATAAAATTGTGTCGAGACACATGTGTTCCGAAAGTTTTGCGACACATTTTCGAGTTTAGTTACTAGAAATATTTAAGAACTGTTTGTTTCGAAATATTTTATAAACCACGTATCGGATACATTTTCGACACGCCGCACAGTGGTTCCCAGAGCCATTCTGGGAGATCGAAATGTGAAAAACCTTAAGTGATCTATTCGTCTTTAAGATGCATTAAAAGCGACCTTATTAATCATGTAATACATAACAATAAAGGTTCAGTCGAAGTTCGCATAGCCGACCGACCGAGGGCCGGTCAAAACTCACTTTTATTCGAATGTCGTGGCCTAAGGCGCCAGTCGTTACCTAGTAATAATTGTTATTAAATGTGTTTGTGCAATTAACTAAAAGTTTTTCCTATGGATACACCTAACAGGTAAGTATCTTTGAGAAAACTAACTTAAGATAAGTATTGTGGATAGTGATGCAACGAATAAAAAACCGCACGGTTTTTTTTTAAAAAAACGTTTTTTATTAAAAAAAACCGAACCCTCCGTTTTTTTTTTTGTTATAACTACAAATCTAAGAAAATAAGATACAGCGCCGATAAAAACGAAAATACAGAATACAGTAGTTTATTTAAAAATCAAATACATAAAAATTTAACAAAAGTACATGTTTACAAGCCAACCACATCACTATGTCTAACCAGCTCCTTGCCTGGCCCTAATCGAGTTGGAACGATTTACCGATAACGCGCAGTTTACGTTTTACAGAATTTGAATTAAACGCGACTTTTGACTGGCTAGTCTCTACAAGTTAGCTAAGTGCTGACGCTGTTGACAGACGTAGCATCATCGTCATCGCTGTCATTTGAATCATTGTCCACGTCAGTGCCTAGGTCACTTCCGGAAAGGACGGATGATCCAGACTCACTGAGTGCGATTTCAACTTCCTGTCTTACAGTGGTACTGGCGTCAAAGCTTGGCCCAGCAGTGGGTTCAGAGTCACAGCTGGATTTGGGTTTTTCTTTTGCGTTACATTCCGCCATTAATTTCAAATTATGCGCGACCGAGACAATTTTTGACGCTCGGTTGTTGGTCAGCCGATTCCTATATTTGGAGGGAATCCTCGAGTATGAAGAAAAAGATCTTTCACATGCAGCCTATGTCGCTGGCAACTCTAGAAATCGGATCGCCAACCTGGATAGCTCTGAGTTAGAACAAAGTCCGCTCCACCAAGCTATTGGATATATTGTTGGATATTCGGTAGTCTCGCTATTCCACAGGAAAGATTTCTTAAATGGACCTTTTTTTTGCTATAAAGTTTGCTACATTAGCCAAGATGGATGCTTCGCTAATATCTGGCATCTTCTGAGCTGTTTTGTAAATCCATTCCCATATCTTACCAGTGTTGACATATTGTGGTATTTGTTTCTGATTGAGCTACTTTCAAATACGAATGATAAGTTGGTAGAAAGCATAATAATGGTAAATGCAGTAATTAGTTACTGCGAAGATAATTATAAAATTTTAAGTGTAAGTTTTTTTATGCTTTGGATTTGGTAAAAACAGCTACATTCAGTTTCACATTTTAATAAATCCTTTTCTGTTCAACAAAGAGGAATTTAGCATTCCTGTAAAGGTGTTTCCGAGGTTTTTGCTGATTTGGTTTCGAAAATCAATTTAGAACTAAAAACAAAAAAACGGTTTTTTATTGTTTTTTTTTTCAGGTTTTTAATTCGATTTAAAAAACACGCGTTTTTTTACATCACTAATTGTGGACTATATGTTTACTTAAGATACATATTTATGACGTACTAAATTCACGAAAGTTTCAATGAGGTTTGTTAGACCCGAAAAAACTTGATCACGCTTTATCCTTTGAAGTTGCTAAATGAATATGACTGTTGGCATTTTGGCTTGTCACTGATATCCATATTGTGGGCTACTTAGCGCTGCTACTTATAAAAAAAAATGTTTTAGTTTTTTATGACGGCATCCTACGCCAGGACCTGTATAGAGTGTGAAAGTGCCAAACCAGTTCCGTTAGAAAAATTGAAGATATTTTTAAAGTTTATCACACAAAACAGTGATTTTAAAGACTATGAAGAAGACTGTCAGTGTCCTTTTTGAATTTATTCTTTTTATAAATTTTATAACCCTCAATTTTGTGTTTGATTAATTTTACTTGTCTTATAGACCCTAAAAGGTGGTTTTTCTGTGCTAAATTTACATAGTTTAGGTATACATAATTTCGATCTGTCAGATTGGTTCAGAGAACCACTGTACGCCGGAATGAATATGTTTCGAAACATTTTTAGATAAAATTATGAAGTTGTGGTGAGACACACGCGCTTCCAAATTGTAGCGATACATTTTTGAACTAAGTTAATTAAATCAAATTGGTATTTTTCTGTTTCAAAATATTTACCTAACAATGGTGTCCATTCATTTACGACACTTGTGAAGAAAATAATTTTTGAACTTCCAGAAACATACACACTACGACCTCTTCGGAAGAAATTATCATAGCCTATAATTTTTACATTTTGTATACTTTGGTTTTTTGAATCACCTATTTAACCATTTTACGTTTGTTTTTTTTTTAACAAATATGAGAAGAAAACAACAGTATAAACATTCCTCAATGTTGGGTTGGGTTTTAGACACTAAAAAGAAAAAAGAAAGAATTTGAAATTGAAAGGGAAAAAGTAAAACCACGAAACAGTGTTTCTGTTTCGACACATTTTCCATTAATTATAGCTACATGATATATGAAACATAGAAACCAAATACTAGATATTGTGCGTTGACTCCATTTTAGGCCAGAATAATTTCTCGGTTTCTGGCGGTCACTTTGACAAATGAAAATGCTGTTAGTTTTTTTATATTTTTTTTTCCTGCGCTGTAAAACTTTTTTTTAGTTTTTACTTTTTAGTTTATGCTCTTAAATTATTGGAGCAAATTAAATAAAAGTTTAGGCTGTTATGAAGGACACTAATACAAGCCTAAATATGCAAGAACATACGGGGTGTCCCATTTAAAAATGCTTAACTTTCTGTTATCACACTTTCTTGGGCCACCCTGTATATGCGAAAATATTTTCCTGAAATACAGCCTGTAATACAGTATAAGTCAGCATATGAATGAAATTCCTAACTTAATTCGTATAGGAGCTATGGAAGCATGACGCACTATTGCAGGACCCTGTATAATTAAAATACAAAGAAAAGATAATAGTCCGAGAGCCGAGTTTTTATGGAAAAAGAAATATGCAGTGTATGTATAAAACTTAAAATAAAAAATGTATAAATATTTTAGGTTATTTAGTAAACGAAAATCTGGTCTTAATATGTCACCTTCGACATCGCGGATCAAAAAATTAATGTCCAATATAAAAGTACCTTCCCAAAACGAAATTAATGATAATGAAAGTCAAGAAGACCTGTTGACGTTTACCAGAGAAGTTCCTAGTCCCTTAGCTGTACCCAGAAGTAGTATTCTAAAACGAAAACACTCGGACACTAGTGGCGACGATGGTTTGTCACCATGTCCGAAAGTAAGTAATACTGGTTTTAACTTATTTTTCTGTACTCACGTGTTTTGATCGAAACCGACTGTGGCACATGACTGTCAAAATCGTAAAAGGTCACGTGATCTATTAATTCAGTTTCAAAGCATGAGTGCGGAAAGCAAGTTGAGTCTATTATTTCCCCAATAAACCATTTGAACATAATATATTATTGCACCATTCAAACATATTCACAGTAACGAAATTCTAAATTTTCTCTCATATGAATATGTAAGAACATAAAAATACACAATATTGGTAAAATTAGACAAACCTATTTAGCGAAAATCAACACAAACTTGCTTGAATTGTTTTTCACTTTTTTATCTGAAATAACTTTGAAGAACCCTTACATAATGGTTGAGTAAAACTGATCTTGTTAACAGAGAGTGAAGTTCTGATAATAAGGAATATGCATATAACCCAAATAAATCTGTTTTTTTATATTCTCTATATAAATTAGATGTTTATGGCGGTTGCTGTTATCCCTTTATTTTGGTCTTTATTATCAAAAAAAAAAGGATTTTCTACTGAAAATTTTTGGTCGAATTTTGAAACTGGTAAAACGTGATCCCATTGGCTGTGTCGTCAAAAGTGTTTTTATGACTCATAATAAGTACATGGCGAATTCTAGTGTTGTAGGGTCATCGAAAAATCCATAAAAATGCCATTTAATGCGTAACTCATCCAATGAAATAGCCCTGCACTTAAAGTAGGAGGTTCATAAAATCTTATTCATGTCATCAAACCCAACCGGTCCAGAAACCTTTCAATTTTGCAATAAGAACTGGCATTTTTGCGAAATTTTGTCACATCATTTCATAATTTCGAGTAAATAAATTGCAATTCTTCGTTTTCATGACAATCTTCGAAAATTTTCAAATTTTGCATGTCCCGGATGCAAATAAACCTATTTCTTTGTAACTTTAACGAAAAAAGCGATTTAGATTAGTGGTAGGAATTCTTAGATAATTAACGTATAAAATAAACCCAAAAAGAATCTCTAAATAAGGAAAATAGTGCGAGATAGTGTTGGTTAAAAATAGGATTTGTCGGGAGAAATCGCGAAAATTGAATTTTTACCCCTTTTATACGCTCCTGGATGACCCATTCGATGTTCATTTTAAAGTGTGATTTCCCTTTATAAGATGGTGTTGAAAAATTGGGGAAAAACTAGATAGGAAAAAATACAGAGTGATTCAAATGTACCGATGCCGAGGGCAAAAAACGTCAAAAAATCGAAATTTAATCGGCGATTGCTCCCTTCCTATAAAGAATGAAGAAACTAAAAATATGAATATCATGTATTTTGACGAGCTTTTCCTATGACGTGTTTGGGATTTTAATTTGAACCATTTTGACCCCACAAAAAATTAGAAACCATGAAATATTTGGGTCAAAAATCGAAATTGCCAGTTTTTCCCAAATATATCCATTTTCCAGCGATTTTAGGTAAATGTATTGCAAAAAGAAAGTATTTGAGATTTTAAATGAATCCGTTTTTCGATCCGACGCCTACGTTTTGTTTATTGAGTTATTATGTACCAAAGAGGGGTCTGCAAATGGCATTTTTCGACCTACAAAAATCAACAGAATTACTTGCCATTTTCCGATCCTCACCAGTTTCAGTAGAGTTTTAAAGCTCTGGGTCCCCTACAACCTCCGAAAATTTACACCGGTTTAATTCACTTTTGCGATCTGTACCCGATTTCAACGGAAATCGCACGGAAATTTCGACTTTGACGTTTAATAGCTCCGAAACGTAGCATCCTTAATAACTGAAGTGTTTTACCGAAGCTAGTCAGTTGCACTATTCCTCTATCAACCCAAACAATTCGATTGCTCCCCCCTCTGATTATTTCCGAGAAAAACAAACCTGTTCCACTTTAGTTTAAGCTTTACGTTAACACTTATTTTTGCTGATCTCCTGCTTTTTAAATTGTAATAAATTATACCGAAAAGTAAACATATTCTCAGTTCGGATCGATATAACCGTTTTAAAATAAAACATTAAAAATAAATTAAATTTCTAGCAGTGTCTCCGATCGTTAACGGACCCTTAATTTTTTTAGCGTAAACGTGTAAACTTCAGTGACCCCTGCACGACATCTAAAAAGGTGTTCATTAAAGAGGACAACGTTGCTTCCCAATGTCTTTTTGGTGCCGCTTCAGATGATGATTTGGACAAACAATTCCTAGAAGTCTTAGCGGCAAATTCACTTCACACTGAATCAGACATCATCGAAACTGAACAAAGTCTTCAAGTCAACAACCCTTTACTCCTAAGGGATGATATCCCGATCTATCCTGATCTTGTAGACTGCGAGGACAGTGTTAGTGTTATTTCTCGAAAACTAACAAGTCCTATGTTCGTCAATGCGTTACTGAGTAAATTTAAAAGTCGGGATATTAGGACAATCGGAGATCTGGCTAAACAGAGTGAAGTGAGCATCGCCAGGTTACCTTTTAAAACGCCAATGGTGGCTAATGTTTATAAAGCTTTGGACAACTACTACCATAGGAATTTTAAGAGCAAATTAAGTAAGGAGAAGTACGAAGCGAGAATCAATGGGGAACCGAAGACTGATAGCGATGAGGTAACAACTTTACGTCCTTTGGAAGTGACATTGGTCAAAATGGATGTTAAGGATGAATTGTCGAAGGTTTTGGAACGAGCTAAGTTGGAGGTAACATTTCTTCTATTACTTTACTTTTATAATTTTTATAGGCCAAATACAGATACCTAGTATTTTGTGATGGAAAAAATTCCAACAAGACATGTTTTTTTACAGAATTGTTCTTTATGAAATCACTACGACATCCTGGTTTTTTTTTCTATTTGTCGGCAAGCGTTTCGGTGGCGCTAATGACAAACCGGTATCAGCTTTCACATTTATTTCCTTCTGTCATGAAACAGCGTTTAAGAACGTTTGAAAAATGGTGGTGGAACCGTCGGCGCCGCACAGTGTAACGAAATCGAAAATTCGTGAACATTGGTACATTACTTCTCTGTTTTGCAAACATTGTACCAACAATAACATATATTGGGGTACGTTATTACTGTACTAAATTTAGACCTACGTAGTACTTTACTAGGTACCGATCGCTCACAATATAATTATTTTTCTACAAAGGGAATAAAAAAATTCTGTTTTCGGTTTAAAGCAACTAAGTTTAATACACTTAAATACTAATTATAAAAACATACTTTAATTAACCTAATTTTTAAAATCTGGACTGTTCTATTAGAATTGTCTTCCTCAACGTTGGTTAAAAAGTGTTTCGGTTTCGGAAAACAGATATTTTTTTTCGCAGTATATTCCGGTCTAATAAAGGAAATAAGGATATTTGACCGGTCCGTGCTTTCTTTCGCGCGTAATGTTCTCGGAATTTACGAAACTCTATTTCTAGCTTCTGATGCCTCTTCAGATAGATGTCCGATAGAAATATAAGAAATGTTCTCGCAAATTCCTGCCCCATGTATTAATAACATGTGATCACGTGATGGCATATAGTACCAACTATATAATGACACATACAGCTTTGCAGTAGCTGTCCAATACTCTCGAAAAGTATCAACATTTAAGCTTTGATCCGAAGAAAGCGCTTAAAGAATTGCAGCAAATTTTTTGATTAAATTTTTGTTCAATCCAGTGATTGCTGCTGATTTTTCGTAATGTCGGAAAAAAGTTCCAGTGGTATTGCCGATGTTTATAGTGCCATCAATCTGTTTTACAACGTCTATTAGTATCCAAGTTCATTTCGAAAATCATTTTGTATCTTCTTTTTTCTTTGCTCTTTTATTACTTTTTGTTTTCGCCCTTAGTGGCATCCTTAATTAAACTACAAAGCGTACTTAATGAGTTAACTTATCTTATTACCTATGTCTCAGAATAATATAATGTTTAATAAAATAACAATTTAAAACTGGGTTTAATAACGCATTTTTAAAACTATGTAGGTAGGTACTTAGAGTCATGAATATTTTATTTAATATTATTCTAGCCACTTTTCTTAGTAAAAGTTAAATTAGTTAAAATTTACTTGTAGCTTCTTAGAAGATTTAATATAATTAATACCATATCTGGAAAATCTTCAAAGTGGCGAAAAAAGACCACGGTTCTTTAAAATTCCATATGTAAGTAAACTTTAGAAATATTTTCACTAAAATTTACAAATATCAAGAGTAGGTTGCATACTATAGCTGCAACAAAAATTGCTTTCAAATTTTTTATAGAACACATATGAATTTTTTAAAGATGGACTTATTTTCGCATCATTTTTTATTGCTCTCAGAAAAGTCAAGTTTCTGCTTTAAAAGGAAGTACATTACGGTAATACATTTGAAAAAAAAAACTGGTAAACGACTAAACTCCACACATTTTACGAATAATCTAGAGACAAAACAAATTAAAATTCGATAGTCGCTGTTTTGCCCTATGTCCACGAAATATCAAATCCGTTACATTGTGCGTCGCTCGTCATAGTCTATAATTTTTCTTCCTAGTCTCATTAAAGTCGTCCATGTGTTCGCCGACAAATGTATCGAACACTTTTAGAGTCACCTGATAATATTTCGCAACAGTTTTAAATTAAAACACTAGTGCGTTGTTATATTTTGTTACAAATCTCAATCCAAGAAAAGAGACCATTTGAAGGTACTCAATATATTGCGTAAAATGCATGCCGGTCGTCTAATCTCACGCTCCGATGGTTCCTTGTAATAATTTAAATTGCAAAAGTATTCTTTTAATTTTATTGTGGTAGAACAATAACAGTAATCATTCTTTTGACTTTTTATAATTCAACGCAGTCAGTTACTCATTATATTGCTTATTTTGGAGACAAGATTTGTTATATGCAACTAAATACACTTTTTCTGAGTAAATTAATAGAGGAGGCACGTTAGATCTGGATGGTCGAAATAAGCAACAAAATTATGCAATGGATGAAATCAATTGGAATGGGTTCCTAAAGGTGTCCAGATGAACGGATGAAACTATTTATAAAAATATCTTATTTCTAATTTTTTAAAATAATTTATTAAAAAAAAACATTTTTTTATGTTTTTTTTTCGGTTTTCCGTCATATTTTAGTTATTTATTAAAATAGCGGAAATGTGAGAAAATTTTACACAATTTTGCGACTGAGCACTTCTACGACCAATCGATTCGCCAGTATTTAATTTAAAAAACCGCTTAAAAAGTAAGCGCGCGAGCGCGAAGCGGATGCACAAGTGTCGCACGCTATAAACAAATGCTCATCACTTTTGATCAATTAAAGATATATGGATAGAACAAAATTGCACGTATAAGTAATCCCCAAGACAACCAATTCATCATATTTTGAAAAATACATTTTTTGGGAAACAGACAACTGAACATTTGTCGTAAAAAAATAAGCTTATGGATACATCCCTCACAGAATTTGTAGATAGTGGTCTCAAAAAGCGATTACAATACTTACTTTTTATTTTTTTTAAATTTGTTTATAAATACAGAGCGTGAATCAACGAAGTGGAAAATTTCACACCTAAACAAGAATACCGGAAATTCAAACATTCGAAATAATTTTAAAATATGATTAATGGATTGTCTTGGCGATTATTTATACGTGCAATTTTGTTTTATCCAAATATCTGTAATTGATCAAAAGTTATGAGTATTTATTTATAGCGCGCGACGCTTATTAGAGATGAGCGATATCGTGATTTGTTAATATCTATGATATCTGATATCGTTACTTTTTGATATCAGTGATTTAAAAGCGTGACGTGTCACGACTTTCCAGTAGGCAATTTGCTTCTACAAAATATCGTGAATTGCGATATATCATATCACTTACTACTTTTACCGATTAGCTATCTGCACCTGTGCTCGGTGCTGTGTATGTCATGTTCGGAAATAAAACGACAATATATAAAATTTATAATCAAATTAACTTATTAAATTTATAAAAACAACAAAGTGGGTAGTAAATTCGCTGATACACAAACAAAGCAAACCAAACAAATACATCGGTTTGTTCAAACTAAAATAAACATTATTGCCCAATTTCTAAGCTGGTAGCGTTTTCCTAAAAAATAAATGGGTACCTATTCTAATGTATTCTTTAGAAAAAAAAAAGAAAATGCAAAAACATATTTTTGATCGCTTAAAATAAGTTTAAGTACTTAATTCTGATATAACAAACTTACCAAATTACGATCGTCCAATGCAAGCGAAATTGTAGGGTGCTTATAATTTAAATGTTTTTTTAAGATTCGAGGTGCTCGTTTTAAAAGACAGTTTTGCTTGACATATATTTCATTTTGCAATACTATTTTTTTCATTATCAATTTCAAAAAAATTCCATAAATTTCATCTCTTTCTTTTTTAAATAATACTAGACATTGTGTAACAGCAGCCAAAAAACGAAATTAAAAAAATATATGCTCCAGTCTCCAGCCCCAATTCTTTTATTCTATATCTAATCCACAAATTGATATACAATATTAACATCAAGCAGACTAAGTAATAATCAACCAGTGATCACTGACACCACTGATATCACATTTCACGAATAACGAATATCAAATACTAAAAATAAATTCCCGTGACTCCGTGACAATCATGCGAGTCGCGATATGCGTTTCAAAAGAAACGTGAAACGGACGTAAGGCACGATATCCCTTGCAGCCCATATATTCTTCAAAAGTGACATACGAAAATCGTCCTAATAACCTAATGCCGATACATGTTAATGGATAAATATCACTTTTCAAGTCACGCTTTTACCCGGACTCTGGTAGCAACTGTTACTTGTGATTTTTAGATATCAGTGAAAAAATATCAGATCGTGAAATATCGCTCTTCTCTAACGCTTATGCATCGGCTGCACGTACTTTTTGAGCGGTTTTTTATGTATTAAATACTGACGAATCTATTGGTCGTGGAAAAGGTGCTCAGTAGAAAAAGTATGTAAAATGTTCTCACCTGGGGGCGTTCTGCTGTTTTAATAAATAACTGAGATATGGCGGAAAAACCGAAAAAAAAACATAAAAAGCGACTTTTTTGAAATAAATTGTTAATAAAAAAAATATTAACAAGATATTTTTATAGAGTTTCATACGCTCATCTGGACACCTTTAGGGGTCCACTCATTTTTTTTGCTTATTTCGACCGTCCTGATCTAATATGCCTCCTCTATAATAAGAAAAGTTAATTTTAAAGCATTGAAATATATATATGCAAGGTTTCAACACATCTTTAGAAAAATTGTACTCAAAGAGGAACTGTCAAAATAAGTAATTTTCAGTGATATTATTAATTAATATTTGGTATATTTCGTGATATTTTTTAAAGCAGTCCTGATATACAGTGCATTTTTAAAGCAGTCCATAGGGTTTTACATGTTAAATTTTTAACCATATGTTGGGCCCCATTCTATTACAAGTATAGTGATAAAACTACATAGGTAAATTTCAATTGAATAAATTCAATTGGATTGAATTCAATATGTGTAATATATATATATATATATATATATATATATATATATATATATATATATATATATATATATATATATATATATATATATATATGTATATATATATATATATATATATATATATATATATATATATATGAATGAATATGAATTGACATTTTAGGGCATGCCAGCTGATACCCTTTGTTCGATCATTTTATCTGTCCTTGATCAAAAGGAAGTCCTGACATATATAAAAACTCACATGAATTTCGAAACCAAAGACATTATAGATGGAGAAGACTACCCTAAAATCGTAAAACATTTAACTGAAACTGTGGGTGTTTCAAAAGTATTTGAAGTTCTTTCAGAAGCACCAGACTCATTTATTTATTTTGATGAAATGGTTAAAAAATCGATAGAGGAGAAACCTTTAGGTACGTTAATCAGGAAGAGAACTCTGCCAGAACTGAGGGCTGCTCTATGGCAAAATGTAGACAGAGGAATTTATACCAAAGAAGATCTTCTCGCTACCTGCTTCATTCCCTATGTAAATTTTATAGACTTAACCCCAGCCTTTAACAGATTGAACCTGGTTGAAATTGAAGACTTAGTTGTGTCAAGACTAAGAACAGAGGACTATCCAATGTTCGTTAAAAGAATCTTGAAAAAGTGCTCTAGTAATACAGAGGTCAAAGAAGAAGTTTTAAATTACTGTACAGTCACTGAGTTGACAGCTAATATACTTCAGAAGGCATCTAGAAACGAAATTGAAAAGCCATTTACCCATATATTTTTATCAGTTGATAAGAGTAGAGCTGATGTATTGGAAGTATTTAGAATAGTTACCGACGCTATGGTCGCAAATTTTCCACCTTCACAATTGATGGAGTTTTCAATAGAATTCCAAAAGAAAATACCAATTAAGGATTAATTTTGTATATTATAGTATCTAACTTACTGCATAAAAAATACTTGCAACAATTTGAAATATGTTTGATATTTTGTTTTAGATCGTATCTTAAAAGTTGTTCCTCTTCTGTTTTTCTTTGAAACTAAATTGCCTTAACCCACATAATTTTTTTAACCTTTTTTGCTTTCACAATTTTGTCTCAATCTTTTGATACTTAATCTGGTACCGTGGTGTTGTAAAAGAAAATGTAAGTTAAAAAGTTGCGATAACTTTAAATAAGATACTGAACTGAATTTAATCAATTTTAGTAACATTGCTAGTTGATTGCATCTTACACAGAACTCTGGACTTAACCTAAAACGCTAACAGTACATATAACGGACATTGAGAACAATTACAATCTTAAGTGCACTTTCTAGCAGAACTTTAAATTTGACAGAACTTGCAGGCACAGATGGTTAAATAAACAAAACATCTTCGTTTGCCACGCAACGTGATTTTTTTGTAAAAATAGTGCTGATGAATGTTTTCAAAACACAAAATTTATTCTAAAATTATGAGATTTTTTTAATAATCCTTATCTTTTCTCTGAAGGCAGATAGCGAGGCAAGTTTGAAGAAGTTAGTATCAGGCGCGGCCCGTGAAATTTCAAAGTTGTATATCTCTGTTGCTACTTATGGGATCCATGCCAAGTTCAAGTTCTTTAATAGTGAGCCTACTAGGAATGTTTCGGTAAATAAAAAAAATATTTTGTAATTTGCGAAAAAAACTTGAATTTTTGAATTGACCCACCAGGGTAAGAAATTAACACGCTTAGCTATTTTATTTATTATTTTTTCTAAACAAATTTTACATCATTTTCTCGACAATTCTTAAATTTTAAGAGAAAAAAAGGTGTTAGTAGAAAGTTATAGCCATTTGATTTTTTTTTTAAATTATATACATATCATGTTTAAAAAAATTCAAATGACTGTAAGTTCCTACTAACACTTTTTTTTCTCTTAAAACTTAAGAATTGTCGACAAAATGATGTAAAATTTATTTAGAAAAAATAATAAATAAAATACCTAAGCGTGTTAATTTTTTACCCTGGTGGGTCAATTCAAAAATTCAACTTTTTTTCGCAACTTACAATATATTTTTTTTCTTTTCCAAAATATTCCTAGTAGGCTCACTATTAAAAAACTTGAACTTGGCATGGGTCCCATAAGTAGCAACAGAGATACACAACTTTAAAATTTCACGGGCCGCGCCTGGTTAGTTAGTATATATTGAGAATAGTAGATACAACTTTATTATAAAACATATTGGAAAATCCTTCAGTTAGTAAACCTTTCAAAGGGAAAATTATTCCACTTGTTCTAATGTATTCGATAAATAGAACTTAAAATTTACTGATATACTATTTTATAACATCTTATTAAAAAAAAATTCCTTGTATGTTTTTTGTTTGAGAGCATACTACACCATAAAAAATAATTTCCTGGTTCCATGCATTTTATGTTGTCTGTTCCCTAGAACATTTTTATTAGTTTTTTTTTTACATTGCACAATTTCATTTTGTTGCAAATTTTTTTAATCGTTAATGACTATATTCACGAACTTTATATACCGGGTTCCCACGAGTTTACTGGCCAGCTCGTTATTTTATTAAGAAATAATATTGCGATTTCAAATCTTGGGAACTCGTATGGTAGCCTTAGATGCATCTAAAGCAACCATACGAGTTCCCAAGATTTCAAATCGAAATATTATTTCTTAGAATAACGAGCTGGCCAGTAAACTCGTGGGCACCCAGTATATTACCTGTAGGTTATTTATTTTTTGCCCTTCGAATGCTATTACGATCATATGTTATACTCCCTGTAGTTCAAAGGTTTTATTTAAGGGTAAAAATAAGTTGTTTTTCCTGGTAAAGTATGTTGTTTTTATCAACTAAGACTGTTTTATTGTATAAATTTTTATAAATGAACTGTTATGTTAATTAATATTTGTTCATATTTTACACCTATTTTGTATTCTAGTATGGATTTTTTCTCGATTTTTAAAATTACTATTACAGAGTTAGATTGTATATTATAGTATAGGGTTTCGCTTTAAGGAAACTAGAAAAAATAAAAAAAATATATTGTATAAATGTTTTTTTTTTTTTATTTTATTTACCATAGAAAAATATTTTACAAAATGGTTTACTACCTATATCTAGACAAAGAAATTGGCAATTTTGAGCGTTCTGAACATTTCTAAGCCAACTTAAACATCACATGTTTAAAATTTTGAGTTGTATCAAAACACTTGCAGGCTATATTAAATCCGACGAAATTTTCTTGTGAAGATTCTCTTGTTTACATAGCGAATAGAAGGGAAGGTTGGTCAAATGTGGGTTTTTTAGAAATTGATGTGCAAACAAGTAAAATTATCTTGCAGATTATTAATGCTAAAGCGCTACATGTTAAAAACGTTATTAAAGCTCTGAAACATTAACGTAGTTATGATAATGAAAACACCGTACTTAAACTGCCGTTCGTTAACCGGTCATGTACTAAAATGGCGTCAATCGAAATCCTAACTGTTAGCGTAGACTAAATAATACATAGATGGACACTGGCGTGTAATAAAAATGGACCAAAAAGCGGGACTCCCTCGAGACATTTTGGGGGTTTACTGGTTTATGACTTAGGAATTTGTCCACCATTATATATATATATATATATATATATATATATATATATATATATATATATATATATATATATATATATACACAGTCGCGAGATTAATTATTCGTCTACCTCTAAAACTTTTAGAAATATTTGCTATAAATAAATTAAAGGAACAGAGATCAGTTGACCATGACCATGGTCTTAAACTACAGCATTTTTACATTCCAGTAAATGTAAAAACGATAAAATTCACACTACTTTGAAAAGTGTAGAAATAAAAAAATATTTGTGTATTACTGCGAGCGAAATTATTCGTCCATCGACTTGAAGGCCAAAAAAATGGATAAAAAAGGAATGTAAAAATAAATGTATTTTTAATATCCTGAACCTCAGTCACTTCCAAGTCGAATTCATAAGGGTGCATTTCTTTAAACGCAAAACATTTCAAAATGGGTAGTAAATTGTTCGAGGTGACAACATCCCTTAGAGAGTTGATAATAAAATTAAAGTTAGAAGGAGAGTCACAATATAAAATAGCAAAAATTGTGGGACGGAGCAGGTCGACAGTTCAATATATTATAACAAAAACATAAGATACAACAAATAACAAAAAACTTACCTGACAGAGGAAGAAAATCAAAAATTTCTGTTAGAGAAAAAAGGGAAATTTTAAGAAAAGTTCGACAAAATCCCCGCATTACTGCCGTAGACCTTGCTACAAGTATGGAAAACGATTACAACAAGAAAATACACGTAACAACAATTTGAAAATTTCTGCGGGCAAATAGCTACAACGCTCGAGTTGGCAGAAAGAAACCTTGGTTCAATAAAAAAAATCGAGACAAACGGTTAGAATTTGCAGAAAGTCATAAAAACAAGGATATGGAGTTTTGGAAAAAAGTAATATTTACAGACGAGACTAAAATTGGGTTGTTTGGAAAATTTTAGTCTCGTCTGTAAATATGACTTTTTTCCAAAACTCCATATCCTTGTTTTTATCGATTTTTTTATTGAACCAAGGTTTCTTTCTGCCAACTCGAGCGTTGTAGCTATTGCCCGCAGAAATTTTCTAATTGTGGTTACGTGTATTTTCTTTTTGTAATCGTTTTCCATATTTTTAGCAAGGTCTACGGCAGTAATGCGGGGATTTTGTCGAACTTTTCTTAAAATTTCCCTTTTTTCTCTAACAGAAATTTTGGATTTTCTTCCTCTGCCAGGTAAGTTTTTTGATATTTGTTGTGTCTTATGTTTTCTTATAAAATATTGAACTGTCGACCTGCTCCGTCCCACAATTTTTGCTATTTTATATTGTGACTTTCCTTCTAACTTTAATTTTATTATCAACTCTCTAAGGGACGTTGTCACCTCGAACAATTTACGACCCATTTTTAAATATTTTGCGTTTAAAGAAATGGACCCTTATGAATTCGACTTGGAAGTGAGGATATTAAAAAACATTTATTTTTACATTCTTTTTTATCCATTTTTTTGGCCTTCAAGTCGATGGACGAATAATTTCGCAGTTTAATAACACAAATATTTTTTTATTTCTACACTTTTTAAAGTAGTGTGAATCTTCTCCTTTTTACATTTACTGGAATGTAAAAATGCTATAGTTTAAGACCATGGTCATTTTAACTGATTTCTGTTCCTTTAATTTATAACAAATATTTCTAAAATTTTTAGAGGTAGACGAATAATTAATCTCGCGACTGTATATACAAACACTACGCAACCAACGCAATGGAAAATAATAATATTACAATTGGTGGCATTTAGCATCTCGTAAGGCAGGCACTTCTTAACATGGACTAGATGTATTACGGGTTGCGTGTTTATTTTTACTTGGTGTTTAATGTTTTTTTTTTGTTAGTTTTATGCTTTGGTTTTGGTTGATGATCAGGTTAAATTGTCGGACTAAAAGTTTCGATTTAGGAATGCGTAACAGAATTTGGATTGACGGCATTTTAGTACACGACCGTTTAACGGCAGTTTAAGTACAGCGTAAAGAAAATGATACATTTTGGGATACAATATTTTACTAATTTTCAAACTGGCTCTGGTTTACAAACTGCAAATAGTAATTTTTTGCTGAGAAAAATTCAGAACTTTTAAGATTTTATTACCCAATATAATTTCAAATATACTTTTAACCCAATAATACTTAACAATCTATGTTTCAAGTTTGTGATCATTAAAACGTCAATGCAAAAATCCCATCTTGGGTTTGTATTGAGCAATATTTCAAACAGTGCGAAATAAAGAAGAATATTTGCTGTAGCAAAATAAAATTTAATAGGTGTGCAATGGTGTGGCTAACCAAATTTGTCTCACAATCTAGGGTCCAATGCGTCTTGCACTAAAGGTTTGCATATAAAATTTATCAGTCATCTCTCAAAACACTAGAAGGGTTATTTTTTAATTTCTGTGGCAGCCTGGACATGCACTAATTTGTAGCTTTTGCTACTTTTCAAAACACAGGGCATTTTATGGAAAGAAAACTAGAATTGAAAAAACCGTTTTTATAGTACATAATAAAATTCATATCCCTCTTACTTCTCTTTCTAGGAAAGTCATGGGTTTAAGGTTGAAAAACTTAGCAACTATGAATGTTTTAAATATTAGAAAATTCAAATTTAAAAAATTTACATTAGAAACTCGGACATTGTACATTTGGGAAATTGCATAATAAAGACGAGAAATAAAATCCAGTTACTTTTAAGGCACAGAAAGAACTTCAGTATTTGTAGGCACTAAAAAGTGAAAGGACAAGATCTAATACTAATATCTACATATTCGACTAATGACAATACACGGAGGCAATGTATAGCCCCTAATTAAAACTAAACTAGGTCCCTAATTTATAAAAAAATACTAAATTGTCTAATTTTTTTAAAAGTCTTTATGCACGAGAGAGCACTAGACATATTTCACATATATCACTTCACTGAAACAGGTTAACAATAACTTGCATTCATCTACATGGTGCAGAAAGCTCACACTAGATGAATTTTATACCCATATTATCTCATCTGCTTATAATCGGTTTATATACCAACAAATTATTTAATAAGATGCTGAAAATAACATTTAAAAAATATAAGGAAATTATCCTTCTATCCTTTCGTCTCGGCCTCAGTCAATTGTGTTGAAAATGGGAAATTAAACGTGTTTCGCCCTTTCGGGGATTATTATTTTCAGCAAGTAAATAATGTGAGAAAATACAAGCACACATTAAATGATAAATAACCAAAATATGTTTCTCGCTTTAAGCGTGTATGTTTGCTTTTATGTTTTTTTTTTTAATTGTAGGTCTTATGATTGCCCAAAAGGGCCAAGTATTTCCCGTTTTAATTACATCCAGTGAGACCGAGACTTTCTTCGTTTTCGAAATAGCCTGTGGTCACCATTGAGGTTTGATAAACAATGGAACTGGTTGGCAAATGGCAATTAATACATTGTTTGTCAACCGCAACCGTGATCAGAGGCCATCCGAATGTTTGGGTCATTTTCAAGACATGACATAATATGACACATGTGATATAGAGCATGTCCCAGAGAGTCCTTATCAAGCAGAACCCTTTTTTATGACATGCGAAGTCAAGCCCGTAGTTGGAAAATAAGTATTTATGTTACTAGTCTGATAAGTAACTTGTTCCAATACAAGTTATTTGTAAGCGAGTACCATAAGAATCGCTGCAAGCGAACGAGTATTAAACATATTTCGTATATTGTGTTTTTTAGGTGATTTGCGCTTTTAAAATTTTTACGTAACAAACATTAACCATTGCCACATATTCTACAAAATATAAACAAAAACAAATATTTGCGGACCATATAAGGTCTTTGAAATGAATTATACCACAAAAATATGAATATAGATCAATACTAATATGTTATATACAAAACGCAAGCCTTTTTTGGCAGTTTTAATTTACATGCTCTTTGATTGTTTCTGAAAACATTCCTTACACATCTCACTGCGATTTTATCAAAATTTGCGCCGGATCGTTGTGACTTCTAAGGGAAACAACCAAATAGTTTTTTCTCAAAAAACATTCTTTTGAAAGTAAATTTCTTCGAAAAACAGCTTTTTCGAAAACGGATTAACGAAACTTTTCAGAAATATTTTCTCGAATACACATCTCCATGGTACATTTTTTTTTAAATGTCTTCAAACCTAGTTTTTAAAAAATAGGTACATTTTCCGAAAATCTATTTTTTCGAAAACAGTATTAAGAAAATTAAATTATGAACTCTAGTAGCTTGGAAAATGGTAATGAAAAAAATACTAAAAAAGATCCTGAACAAACCTAAACGCACCTTTTTTTAGGTTCGATCAGGATTTCTTCCTGAAAAAATGTATTTTTGAAAAGTGCTTGGAAAAAAGTTTTGAAAAATTGGTTTTAGAAAATTATACTTTCGTAAGTACTCGTAGGTATATCCCAGGTATATCCCCCCAAATGAGCATAAATAAAAAAATGCTACAATATTTACACTTTCATAATAATCAAACAATTATTTGTCCTGTCACGTGTAAGCTTAGATAACCAACTGTTCTGTTTTTTTTTTCAACAACATCTTTTTGATGTTAAATTAAGTAAATTTTTTCGAAAAACAGCTTCTTCGACAGATGCTTTTTCGGAAATGGATCTACAAAATTTTCTCGAAAATATTTTAAAAAAAATCTCAAAATATATTTACCGAAAATATATTTTTTAGAAAAAATAGCTTTTCTAAATTTAAATTATAAACTCTACTGGCTTAGACAATGTCAGTGAAAAAATGTCAAAAAGATGCTGAACTAACCTAAACGAACCGTTTTTGTGTTCGGTCAGGTTTACATTTCTTTGTGTCTGCTATGTTACTCTGTAATAAATTACTTTCAAAAACTGTTTTTTTAACATGAATATTCGAAGTCTTTTTCGAAACAATGTTTGAAAAAATGTACTTTCTAAAAACATGTTTTCTTAAAAAAATGTAATTTCGACAAGTGGTTACAAAAATTCGAAAAGTTGGCTTGCGAAAAAAATGTTGAAATCGTCCCTAGTTTTCGAATAACTGCAGTCGAAAATATATTTTCAAAAAAACGCTGTATAAAAGTATGTTTACGAATTTTTTTTGGAAATCAGTCCAAATGTACAGAATGTAGAATAAAAAAAATGCTAGAATTTTGGTGAGTTAAGATGAGAAGCCGTTCTGTTTTCGCAAAAACAGGTTTAGATGTTTCGTCCATTATGAAATAGGGTGTATTTCTTAGGCTTAAACAATAAAAAATAATGTCGCATGCATGGATTTATTAGGACTGGATACGGGATGATTTCACATTCTTTGAAGCCAAAACAAACCATTCTAAACGACACTGTAAACACAATTTGTAAACATTGGCCACATCTTATTTTACATTGTATTTTTGTACAAAAATACGTTAGAAGCATCACAAGATTTACTAAAGGTAATAAAAGCCCCAAAATATTGTATTTTTCTGCTAAATAGTAATAAATTTAAGTTAAAAAGGTTTTATTATTTATAGGTTATGTTATGTTAGGTTATTTCTAAAGGCGTTTATTTAAAGTCGCTCTGAGTCATTTATAAATCTATATTATAAATCTATACGTCGCACTTTTTCTTTTCTAGTTCATTAGACAAAGACGTACGTGTAACCGAGCGTTCGCAGACGTTTTTCCTAAGCACCCAGCAGACAACAACACTTCTGAGCTCCAACACTCCAATGCTATTTTATCTCTTTCTACTACCATTCTTGATTCAATTACGTAGTAATTCGTAGTCTTGTCTATGTTCGTAGTTCGTAAACTGCTCTCTCAAGAGAATAACAAGCAACAAAATATTTATATTATATAAGGCTTCACGTTCGATACGCTCACAGTATACGGATATCGAATCCATATTATAATAGATCCATGGTCGCATGCGAACTTGCCCATTCTTTTTGGTATATACTTTTGTGTAGCTCGAGGTGACGTTGCGCCCCCCGCTTCCCTTTACAGTAAGAAATTTTTTCAATTTTTTACGAAAATATAATTTTTTACAAGAACTATAATTACCCAATAGTTAACAATTAAACTTTGTAATTTTAAGGTTTCACATTCATCACACCCTATATGAGAACATCATATGGATTTTATAAAAAAAATAATTCAGACAAGTTATTCTTATCATATTTAAT
Organism: Philopedon plagiatum; assembly: GCA_963971165.1. NCBI lineage: Eukaryota > Metazoa > Arthropoda > Insecta > Coleoptera > Curculionidae > Philopedon > Philopedon plagiatum. The sequence goes on from OZ020190.1 coordinate 24,659,119, forward strand.
TAAAAGAAAAAAATGGAGATATTCTTATTGGGTAAGAATACTCTGGGCTCTGGGTTGCCCTATATCACATAAAATTGTATGTTAATTTACCTCGAGTTATCCAATTTATCTCGGTGATAACTATGATATTACGGGTACGTCAGTTTTAACTAGAATCAAAATTAAATTAATATACCGCCAATATACATACCTACAGTCTCTTATTGTTCACGAAAGAATTTTAGGTAAAACTGTACAAGATTGATCCGCCTAATAAATTATAAAAAACTAACCTATGTATTCACAAATTTTAAGGAAATCGAGATTCTTTTAGAAATCGACTTGTAGGTTGTAAAATGCTATGGTAGGAGCTGGATCTGACCAAGGCACCATGTCTGCGCTCCGGTGGAGAATACCTTCTGTAGTAGCGACTACTTGCATCGTCTGGCCAGTATGCCTCTTTAAATCTCGGCTCCCCAGGTCTGTAGGCATCGACATATCTGAATTCTTCAGGTCTATACCCTTCGTTAAACCTACCTAGGTCCTCATTTCTTTGTGTATAATAATCCGTACCATAAATATCTATGTGAGGAGGAGTTCTTTTGTATTGATATAGATGCACATCTGAGTTTCTTCGCCATGGTTCTTTATTTCGTTTTTCAACTTCTTGTTGGCTTTCTTCACCTGGTTTTTTGGAATGCGTTGACGATTCGCTGGAATTCTCCTCTGAAGTTCCCAAGCCCAAATCTTTATCAAGGTCTCCGTAACTTTTAAAGGGCTTTTTGTACCTCTCAATGGGAGTTAAATTAGAATTTCTAAGGTTGCTGCTTAAATTGCTTCCATTCAAAGTAAACTGTGGGTGTGGTATACAGTAAGGGTGTGGTAAGGACTTTTCTATATTGGATAGTTTCAGTTCTTCTTCTTCGTCATGACTTTTGCAAGAATCTGGTCCAAATAAAGACAGAAGAACTGGCAAGAGGAAAAGTCCGTGCATTGCTCCAAGAAAAACTACCAGGAAGATCATTTTAAAGAAGACTGAAAAGATGTAGTTGTTCGCTAAGATTAGGGCTATCATTCCCAGAATCGTGCTGATAGAACCTGAAATATAAATGGAATTTTTACTATTTATGCTAAAAATAGTACTTGGTACCAGGTACCTTTTTTACAGCAATTTGTCTTTTATCTACGCTTACTTGCGTTGTAGGAAAGTATGTATATTTTTTTTGTTTTTTAGACTTTTATAGACTTACCCTGAAAAATAGGTAATCCAAGTGCGTACAAAGCTTCTTTCATTTTATTTTTGGGTGTTCTGGCAGAAGATGACATGTATGCATAACAAATATGGGCTGTAAAATCAACACTAAATCCAATGCACATAATAAGGTTTATCATGGAGATTGAGTCCAGGTTAACATGCCATAATGACATGTATCCAACGACTCCAGCTTCAATGGATATTATACTGAACGCAACCCAAAAGGCACAGAATATGTTAGGAATGAATATGAATGAAACCACCATCATTATGGCACCTCCTATTACTATGTTCTGGATTGTGAGAGGACGAACTAGTTCAAACTAAAAAAAAAACAGGTACATGTGAGTCCAAGTTGTTGATTTAAACAATTATATTTTTCAGAGTAACAGTACTATTGAAAAATGATATTTGTAAATACAGCAGGTACATTTCAATCAATCAACAGTGCTTAATAAATAAAAGGGTAAATCTCTGATATAATTGACAATTTCAGTGTAGTTTTCAACGCTGGCTTTAGCAGGTTGTGAAAATATACAGCGTGTACGTGAATTTGCATGCCAAATGGAAAACATTATTATTAATTTTTTGAAGAGAGACAAAAGCCCGTACAACTAATTTGTAGTATATAGGGCAATGATAAAGTGTTATTTGAATAGTAACTTAAAATTTTTGAAATTCAGTATGGATGAATACCATCGCAGTATTTATTATTAAGTCGTAAATATGCACTGGTTGCACAAAAATCTGTTTGAACAAAAAGTTAAATTATCACTTAGTTTTTGGAAGGTGTAGAATATGAACAAATTAGGTAAAAGTGTATTTTACTGGAATTGCTAGTTAAAACCAACGAAGACTCCACAATGTTCAATTATTATGGGAAATATACCCAAATACATTTGCTTTAGTTTAAATATTTATTCAGGCTTATTTAGCAGCATCCTTGCCAGCAACTGTATAGAAGTTCTAACAGAAACAATAATTGATGGTACCCACTGGCTTTTTAGAAATATACTTATAACAAAATTTTATACAGATCAGTCTTGCTGTACAACTTGGGCCTATTTTCCAAGAAGTTTATATAAGTATTCTCAGTTAAAAGATGTATAAAATGGTGATGATTGTAAAAGTTCTAACAACTTGCTAAATCTTACCTGGTCAAAAAAGACGAAATACGGATGAAACACTGTAGCATTTAAAGGTGAATCTATACATATTTTTCTTAAAGCTCTAACCAATTCTTTTTCGTGTTCTGTTCCCGAGATGTTAACTGCTTGAATCAGAAATCTCATAGCTATAATTTTTTCGTGATTCTCGTCAAACTGAACGTCCAGTGAAAATGGAGATGAAGGGTCGAGCCATTTTCGCTAAAAAGTAAATATTGATAAACTGGCTTTATACGTATTATCAAAATGTTTTGCCTTTTTACACATATAACGAATGTCACGCCATATTTGGTTTTTTTTACAAGTTCTCGCATTTAATGCAATCATTTATTGCAACTTACCTCTTCTAAAGCATCCATAAAGTCTTTTTCGTTATTTATGGAAATATTCAAATAATCTGCATTTCTGTCAATATATTGTAAAAAGCTTCTCAACCAAGATTCGGTGTAGAGACTGTTTGTAATATAGGAAGTATTTTCAAAGGTTTGAGTAAGTTTTTCTACTTCTTGTTGAATTTTTGGATCTGAGTAGTCATAATCACCAGAAATTATCACCTGAACTCTTAAACAGAAAAAAAAAATTAATAATGCTGCAATCATAGATAATTCTGTGAAATGTGAATAATGTAAAAGTAATTGAATCACGGTATACAATTATATGTCCGCGAGTGAGATTTAGAAGAGGGCAAATTGACCAACTTTTGCAAGATACGTAAAAATGTCACCCCTATTAAAAGTTATTGCTTGTAAAATAAATAGAATATTATATGTGGTCTATTTTTGTAGACTAAATTTTTTATATGACCCCACAATAAAAAGTCAAGCGGGGTCATATCAGAAGACCTAGCTGGCCATTCAATTGCACCACTGCGTCCAATCCATTTACCAGGAAAAGTTTCTTTTAGATATGTATGGAATCCCGCACCACACGTGCAAAATGTGAAGGAGCCCGCCCCATCTTGTTGAAACCATATTTGTTCTGCCGGTAAATTGGGATTATTATTATTCGGGAATAATCGTCTAAGCTCTGGAACAATATTCTCTTGCAAAAATAATAAATATCGTTCTGGTCAAATTTCCATTTATAAAATAGTGTCCTATGTCCGGTCCACCATAAATGCCGCACCAAACATTGACTTTTTGTGGTCCTTGGGTGTGAACTTGCTCCATCCAATGTAAATTTTGATCTGACCAATACCTACAATTGTGTCGAAATGTGGTTGACAAAGTTTATGTTTTGGTTCAATTTATCCATAATAACTTCGCAGAACTCGATTCTGCGGTCAAAATCGTCTTCACTCAATTGTTGTAAAAAATTAATTTTATATGGATGGAATTTTTCCCGTTTGGTAAATTTTTTGAATGGTATATCGACTCATGTTATGATTTAAAGCCCTTTGTTGTGTCGAATTTATTGGATTTTTCACCACATCTAACATGACACTGATAGAATTTTGTTCATTTGTAACGCTTGCCGGTCTTCCACTTTTTGGTCGATCTTTGACACCTCCAGTTTCATGAAAACGCTGCAATGTTTTTGAAACAGTTCATTTAGAGAGAGATTCCCGGGTCGCATATAATTCATTAAATATATTCCCCACTTGGGCAAACCTTCGTGTTCTGGTTGAGTCCGTACTGTACCCTATCATTATTAAAATTTCAATACGCTCGGTCTCACTTAAGCCTGTTAAGCAAACCTAACCAAACATTAAACAAGGTTTTCATATTATTTTCTTTCGATTTTCGAACGATCGGCGGAAAAATAGTATGCGTATCTGGTAGGAAAAGCCACAGTCCCGGACTCTCTGTTACAATCTTCAGAGTAGTCCGGCAATGTCAGGCTTTTCCTACTAAATACGCAATATATTATTACTCACATACCTATAAGGAAATTCTCGATAATAATCATCTTCCCTGTCAAAAAATTCAATGGCATATGAGTCATTTTTCGCGACTTTCCTCCTTTCCAGTCCTTCCTCAATTTGAGTTATACCATATCCAGCACCAACAAGGTATAGTCCAAAAATAAGTATAACCATAACTTTGATGCAAGGATTGCTTAAAAATTCTAAAAAATAAATGATAATTTACAAAAATTAGTTTTAGCAGTACAGTAACATGCCTGACAAACAGGATTGTTTGATGGGTCAGGCCTAATTACTTTTTTAAAATTATGTCGGTACCTGCAAAATAATCTCTAAAAAACACCATCATTCCATGCTCTTTGTTATCCTTAGGATTATCCATATTGTCTGGATCTACACCACCGCTGCAAAATGCTCTGTAAAGCCAGCATCTATCTTCTGCAAAAAACACGCTAAGTCAGTGTAAGAACAAATAAAAATTAAATTATATTAATATTATAATCAAAGTCATTATACTAATTAATCGTATTCAGTCTTAGCATCTAATCCAAACAATTCATAAGGTCAGTTTAGAATTAGCTAACCAAACCAACAAAAAAGTGCAAACTATACGTGCACACTTATTAGTGTTCCATGCCATCAGCCCCCCACTTAGCCTTAGCAAACCTCGGCCGCCCGATCTCCGTCCATCTGCCGCGCTACCCGCCGCCGATGGCACCAACACCGTATCACGTAATTTTTGATAAGGTACCTAATACAGGATAATGCTTATTTTGCGCACCCGGAAAGCCTATTAGTGTCGATGTTGACAGACACACGGCAACCTATTAGGGAGTTAGCTGTCAGAAGAATCCTTACAGCTAGAAAAAGTAATGAGAGAAATCGAATTTTTAAAGTGCCAAAATAAACTTTAACGCTGAAGAATATATTGACTCATAGACTGGCTTAGTTGTACTGTAACAGAACCTTCTCTAACACAGAATATGTCTGAAGAAGAATTGCCAAACATCGTAATAAACCAATCAATAAAACCAACAAAGTCCAAATTTTGATTGCTTTCCTTGCCACACCCCGGCAGTTCAAAGGTGTGTCAAGATAATTACGGAAGCCTCAACAAAAATGTGCGGGAAAAGTCCAGGGATGGCTACATACGAGCTAAACTTGATGAAAGAAAGAACTTGCCTAAATTTGAAAGTAAAAAACCAATATTATGCAGCAAGAAGTTAGTAAATAAAAAGATAGGTGGGTGGGTGGGTGATTCTCGAGGTGCAGCCACCTCCACGTGGTGAGTTCTGGATTAATTTAGTATCTACTAAGGTTAATAAGCTGAGAGCTGGACGAAAATACTTAATTTTTCATTTAGTGCCTACGGGGCTTGGCTAAGAATTCGTATTTTTAAATTATTTTTTAAGTGATGTTTAAGTAGTCCGAGAACCCCCAGGGGCAAATGCAGTAATTAAATAGGTTTCTCTCTTTTTTTAACTCTGTTGTACTAAACTCTGATTGACCAAAACCTCGATCCGTAGCTATAGCAGTACGGCAGGCTGGTCTTCCTGTTTTGTAGGTTTCCCTTTTTCTTTCTTGTCACCTTTTCCTTTAAGTAGTTAGACTTGATGCTCTCCTAATATCATTTCATTTAGTTGTATTTTTCAGCATACGTCCAATTATTTTTTTCGGATTTTATCAGCAAAGATGCAATGATAAATGCAAATCAGAGACGCCATTTCGAGTAGTGTCGAATTAAATATGTAAAGATAGTTTAACTACTGGCAGAAAAGGCGAATCAACTGCAGAGAAAGTTACTAGTAGTGACGCATACCAGTCTTGGTAATGTGTTTATGGGTATTTGTTTTATTTCTTGTTAATTACGAAATTACATAATTCAGAATTGACCGACTGAGTGTTGTTGTCCTAGTCTACAATTTAAACACGTTATGTAAACTGGTATACACATAAGAGAAATAGCTACTTATTCCGCAAAATTGTAACGAAATTTTAATTGGATTTTACGTGTGTAATACATGTGGGAATTCCAAATCCAAGAGTTTTTATTATAATTATATTATTTGGATTTTCTTGTTAATATGTATGTTTTGAAATCGGTTATTCAAATCTTTCGTCTTCTTCTTTTTTGACTCTGTCCCAACTTCGCATGGGATCGACGTTTCTTATTAATCGACTTTTTTAACTTTTACTTTAGACTAGTTAATTCAGTGTTATCTCTGGTTCTGATGTGCGTCCATTTTTGAGTGCTTTAGATGTTTTAATCACTACACCTGAATTTCAAAGTTTTAATAATAACACTTTCATTTAGGGTAGGTATGTTATATGGGGCGAAACGCCTCAGATGCCAAAGCATGACGCGCGAGCCTGAAAACATGCCATTTTAAGTCCATGATCTCGCAATGAAAAAGCCATTAAAAAAATAACTGAAACATAGTTTTCGATAGTGTTTTTTTTTCGAAATTCCGCCTCGTTAACCTTACAAAAATACACTAAACGTGCTGTATCTGGAAAAAGGCCATTTTTATCTGTTTTTTAATTCGCTAGATCGAAATATCAGGATTTTTTACGTCGAAAAAGCTATTTTCCAGACAGTAGACAGGACTTTTTTTACGAGGAATTGATCGAAAAACAGTACCGCGAGCCGGCATCGACAGGCCGAGTGCTACGCGACAAAATAAAGCAGTAAAAAGTTTAATTGATGTACTATTTAAAAAATTACAACAAATGTGTTTAAATCTTCACTAAATTTTTATTCTTAAAACATGACAGTTGTTTCGACACACAGTGTCTTCATCGGATCGTTGGTATAAACTAAAAACTGTTCTTATTACGTGTATTAAATACTCAACAAATTTTACCTCAATTTTTATAACCTGGTGATTATGTTTACAATACCATTAGGATTAGGTAAAGTCCTTTGATTTTACAATTTTAAGTTATAGAATGTACAACAATACCGTTTTATTGCTGGTGGAATTTCCAACAAATTACAAATTTAATAACTATTCAAGTCCAACTGGTCGTTTAATAATACGTTTAATTTTTTACATTTATTTATTTCCATACTTTCTAAAAAACTAAGTTTTGCAGATTTGTTTTCTAACTGTAAAATTTCAAAATTATCATCAAAACTATGTTGTTCATTGTTCAAATGTAGAGCGTAATGGGAATTAATTTTTTTATTATAACTAGTTTTGTGTTCTTTAAGCCTTTTTTCAAAACTTCTACCTGTTTTTCCTATGTAAATTTTTGGGCAACCTCCGCATTTAAGTTTATATACACCACATTTTTATTCTTTTTTAATTTTACTTTTGTTGTTTTTTATTAATTTACCTAATTTGTTATTCGTTTTGAAAGCAATATGCAAATCTAGTTTATTTAAATGTGTTTTGATTTTTCTGTGTAAGTTTACCGGTATATGTGAGTGTTTTGTACCTAAGTGCAGCTTTTGATTTTTTTGTTGTAGGATAATATGCTAAATTGATAGCTTTTTATATTGTTTTTTTATTAATAATTTGGTCAATCATATTAGTATTATAGCCATTATTTACTGCTAGTTGTTTAATAATATTTAATTCTTTATTATGACTTTCCTCTGACAGAGGTATTTTAATAAGTCTATGGACAAGAGAGTTGTAAGCAGAGATTTTATTTTGAAAAAAAAAATTACATTGAAAATAATTCATTTAAAAGAAATTAAGTTAAAAGGAATCAATTTTATATTTTCACTAAGTAAGTAAAACTCGAAAAAAAAACTTAATACTACACCTATTAAATGCATTTCGTCATAGCACTCTAAGCGGTTGGCACTGTTAACACTGTCGCGTCGGCGCGGACACGTTTCCGACGATCCTATCTTTGGTGTTATTCCAGATAAAAGATGATTTGTTTTCATCTTACTTGAAACTGAGTCAAGTTTTTGAAAATGATGAGCAGTTTTAACCATAATTTATAATTATTGAGATATATCACAACATTCTGATTCCATAATTTTTTTGTTCGAATTTTCCAACCTTCTGTTACCTATATCTTTTAAAGAGATGTACATAGAGAGGCAATTTTTTTTACTAGTAGATAATTGCATTATTTTTAAAATTAATTCATAAACCATCATTCATACCATTGAACGTACCATTTAAGAGATAGGTGCCAAAAACTGAGGAAAAACTAACTTTTTCATCTTTTTTCAGGATTTATCAAAGCTATTTAAAAATATTAAATATTTCCACTAAGAAAATATTGTTTCCAGGACTTGAGAGAAGATTATCCGCCTTAAAAAATTTTGATACTACTCTTTTTCATAAAATTAAGCCGTTTAACCTAAAAAAAATAGTAAAATAAAGTTTTCTTTTCAAACTATTGATCTAGGATTTTCATTTTAGGCTTAAATTACTTAGACCAATCAAGTGGGAAGACCTTTGGGTTAAACTTAATCGAGGCACACCGTGATTTGTTAAAAAGATTTAAGGTTTAATACTGGTTTAAATTTTCTAGTTGATGAGTTAGGTTTCGGGAGGTTTTTGACCTGTCATTGTTATCATGTCATCATCAAAAACGTATTATGAGTTACCTATTGTAATATTTCAGGGATTTACTTATTTTCCGCGTGATTTTAATCTTAAAACGTGTTGCTAGAATTAATTTAGTTTTATTATTGTGGAAAGTACGTACTAAAATTGCCATTTTCTTTATAAATTTGCGAAGAAACTAAGAAATAATTTCATGGTATAAAACTAAGCTGTCTTATTCTTACACTTGCCACTCTCCAACTTTTGATTGTCAAATTAGACCGGTATAGCGTCGGAGCTTCTGGCCGCATTATGTGTTTTAGTATTAAAGTTCCTAGCTATTTTTCTAATATTCTCAGACGTGCTTTTCATGTAGGGTATGGAGGGAAGTACAAATGTTCATTACATGTGGGACGTGCAGAGTTTTGATAAAAAAAAGTTTGGCTGCTTTTGGTCCGCCCTTATAATACGAAATTTTAAATATCTGGTGTTGTAGCACTCTAAATTAACCCCGTACAAGCGATTTTGACCACAGCCTTGTGCCCAATTAAATTTAAAGCAATGTAATTTAATGCCCTCAAATCTTTCTTCTATTGATGCAAATCTGTCCGTATACAACTGGCCATAAATTTCGATTTTTGCCATAATACCCGCGGGCTATCCCAAGGACGCAGAAATTTCTTCCGCTATTATATTCTCGTTCGATGAACTACTTTTCAATAAAAGGCTAATAAAAGGTGCCATAAAACCAGTTTCTTTCTTATGTAAGATTAGTGGCATACTTTCCAACTTCTAGCATGTGACTGCTTGAGAGTATACCAGCCAGTTAAGAAGTTCTTTTCAACTCGAGTTAAAAAACTGGGGAGGTAAGGGACATGTGGGTTTGCAAGAAACTAACTTTTCTGGCAAGTTTATCATATTTTTAATTTATCTACATCACGATTTATGAATATTATCGGTACTAATATTCATATTCATAATTACATAATACCAATGTAAAAAGTTACATAATAGCAGCAAATGTAGTTAAATGTAGTTGCAGTTACGTAATACCAACCTAAAAAGTTACATAATAATATGTAAATGTTCTGCTATGACGATAAATATGAACACAAAATTGTTGTACGCTCTCGCTTCGACCACTGTTCCAAAATCACGAGCGTTGCGTATTGCTTGATTACTCTTAGGCATTTGATAATATACTAATAATTTTTTTTCCAACGTTAAATGTGATGTATAGTAAACTTTTTCTTAGATCTCGCAATATGGTGGCCAAGTCACTTGTCATTTATAGCACCCTGTTAAAGTCTGGTCCATTTTACATTTAGAGGTTGGCTGAAAGACAGGACCGGACTTGTACTCACTGTTTAACTTAAATAATAAACACCAAGAGAATCTAGTCTCTCAAAGCTATAAAGTCCAAAAGTAAAATGTTTAAAACACACTATAAAAACACCCACAGAAAGACCAACATCACAAACACAAAACACCAAAATCAAACAAAAATAAAACACGCGATTTGTCGTGTCAGCTTGATGCGGCCCATTACTCACCAGTACTGATTTTCGAAGGAACCAATATCAGCTGTTGATGTCATCTATGATTGTCAAATGTCGAAACGTGTTTTATCATAAATTGGTGTTTAATTGTTTTTTTGACATCAGCATAATAATCAGCGTAAAAAAATACACTACTTTGATAATTTAGTCGAGTTCGTAACTCTTATAATAAGAAAGTTAGCAATAGTGCCGGCTTCATTTTGAACAGGCTGTACCTGTATGTATATACACGGTGTCCAAGATAAGAAGGGTCAGTATGGGGATCTTGTTTATAGTTAGAAATACAAAACTGTTTAATTGGGAAAAAAGTTGCATAATTAAAGAACTAATAAAATGATGTTCCGAAATTTTTTAGATAATTTTTCATTTTCGAGTTATTTTGAAAAAATTTAACTTACGGATTTTAAAGTTAAGTAGGGCAAAACTAATAAAACTTCTTTGTAGCAACTTTTAATGAACTTAAAGATTACGATATCAGCGTTTTATTCGACGTTTCGTCTTTGGGCAGCGATCATCAATTTCATTTAAATACGGTCCTAATTTTTTGATGTCATATTTTAGAAGCCATTTTTATTCTGATTTCAACAGAAATTTCAGTGATACGAGCCTGTCTCCTATTTCATACATTGTTCCAGATTTTGTAATTTAATGAAGAGAATAAGAAGCACACTCAATATTTTTGATTTATTATTTTAATTATGGATTGTAAAAAATACTTACTAAGAAAAATAATAAGTTAATTACTGTTAAAAATATTCCAAAACCAGTGTATACCACACATTATAGTGTAATTAGGTTTTGAGCCTTTTTTGACAATTATTGACAAATTTTAGGTTCATACATTTTTTAATTGTACCTATTAAAGTATTGAACTGCATTTTATAATTTGTATGAATCATTAATTTAATAACCAACCAATTACTATTAACAATATATCACAAATAAATGAACAAAGGGCATACATGGATGGTAGATACTTATCACTAGTATTACCTAACACATTCGTAAAAGTCTTGTGGTGCTGTTTTAGAAATATTTTTGAGGGTTAAGGCAACTCTAGATTAGATGTTTTTAATCCTTACTAATCATTTGCAAAACAAGTGTTTTTCAACAGTAATTAATTGATTATTTTTCTTATCTAATAATTAAAATGAGAAATTAAAACAATTGGGTATGCTTCATTATTCTCCTCATTAAATTACAAAATCTGGAACAATGTATGAAATGTTCTAGGAGAGAGGTCCGTATCACAGAAATTTCTTAATAATGGCCAAAAAAGACTCAAAACGTAATTTAACCATAATGTGTAGTGCACTGTTAAATTCAGAATAAAAAGGGCTTCTAAAATTTGACATCAAAACATCAGGACCGTATTTAAAAAATTAAGTTGATGATCGCTGCTCAAAGACGAAACGTCGAATAAAAAAATCGATAACGTACTCTTGAAGCTCATTAAAAGTTACTATAAAGAAGTTTTATTAGTTTTGCCCTACCTTTCATATTAACGCCAGAAAAAAATTAAATTAAAAATTCGAAAATTCAGTTTCTTCCAAATAAATCGAAAATGAAAAATCATCTAAAAAATTTAAGAACATCATTTTATTAGTTCTTTAATTGCGCAACTTTTTTCCCATTTAACCACTTTTGTATTTCTAACCATAAAGCGAGATCCCCATAATGGCCCTCCTTATCAACGTAAAAAGTGATAAAATTAAAGGTAAGTTTAACAACAATTTCGTGACAAAACCGAACTGCCAAGCCGAACGATTTAGTTGTCAGTAATATTTATATAAGAAATCTTATTAGTATATGTGCACACTGATTGCATAATTTGATAAAAAATTAATTAAATTATACCTATAGTTAATTTAGTTTTGACAACTTTTTATACTTTATGTCTGTTTTAAATAAAAGTTTCCACTAACATTCCTTTTACACAAAAAATCTAATAGTATTTATTAATAACAAACATCCATTAAATAGAGAGTAAAATGTGTTGAAAAAAAATTATATTCACTATCGATTCGTTCATTTACTTTGATGGATGCAAATCAACCTAAAAAACTAACAAATAAAATATGAAAGTGTTTACTCTTATTAATATCGGTCGGGGATTGTAAGTACATACTTAATGTATAATATGTTTAGTATATCGGGGCTAAGGAACTGCAAACAAATGCTTTATGATAACAGAAAGACTGTTAACTGAGTTTCAAAATTTTTTGAAAAAATAACCTGCTTTATCATTAGGAGAACTAATAATTAGCCTCCATCCCCACTATTTTGGTTTTCTAGAGTATGTCCGCGAGTGGATTTTAGAAGAGGAGAAATGGATCAAAATTTGCAAGATACGTGAAAATGTCACTCCTAGTCCTAATAAAAGTTTTTTGCTTGTAAAATAAATAAGATGCACGTTATGAAAAATTTAATTCTTTCTACAGGGAGCATAAAAATACGAAAACTTTTTTTTTGCGTAAGAGTATACCTTGTTTATTATTTTCTACCAAAAGATCACATATGAAATATGTTTTAAATTAAACCCTAAGCCAAAGTTCAAGATTTAATTAAAAAATTTAAATATTAAAGGAACGAGTTTTATCACATTATTTTTTTAAAGTCTCAACTCTTCTCCCTCACACCTTTAATCATAGTACTAGATTCTACATTAATGACAATAATGACACCTATGGACATGATTGTCAATGTCTTTATTAAATAAAGCAATTATTTAATATAAAATACTTCTCATCAAAATGGTAAATACTGAACGAAGAATTTTTAAGGTGCGTATAGATACGACGAGACGCGCGCGAGACGCGCGCGAGTCGCGCCTGAGTCGCGCTTTTAAACCAACGAGCCTGCCTCGAGCCTCCTGCGAATTGTATCTGATCCGCATAGCAAGTTGAGCGCGCCACGAGTTTCCCACGAACTTTTTAGTTGTATATGGTGAGCGGAAAAAAGCAGACTTATTCCCTGTCTGACGTCGATGAACAAACGGCAGGTTTGTTAATTTTGTGCAGTGGTTATTACTGCTTACTTCTTGCTGACCTCTGCAGATTTTCCGACGGCTGACGCAATTTCATTCCACGCGTCAACCTTCTTTTCTTCTTAGTGTTTCGTGAAACAGAATACCTATGGAATCACTTCGGCGTCCGTCCGTGTGTATGTCAGAGGCGATTTTTTTTTCAACGTGAAGTATAGAAAGATGAATTTTAATTCTGTGGATTAATTTCAGGGGGTAAATAGGGAAAAGGAAAAAAAATATTTTCAAGAGCATCGTGTAGGGTGTCAAATGAAAGGTTGTTCAAGCACGAATTCAACAATATGTATGCTTTTTTTGTTCAGTTTTTTAGGGAAAAATGCTTAAAAATTGCTGTCCCCCACCCTTATCATCAAAAGAATCGCTCAAAAAAATTTGAAAAAAATCATGAATATTGCAAAGTAGCTTAAGCAGAAATTATCAGGATTGAAAAATTTTACCGCGGTCAATTGATATATCAATTTAATTGTTTATTTCCTTATTACTGCTAAACAATTGGTTTTATAGAAAGAGTTCTCACGATGTAAGGAACAACTTTTGTCCTTACACGTTTTTCAAAATTTTTAATTTGGTCCACTGAGCTCCGCGCATACGCGATGTGATACGGCCTTGGTGCTGTCGGTGGCGGGAAGCGCGGCAGATGGACGGAGATCGGGCAGATGAGGTTTCCTCAGGTTAATTGGGAGCTGATGGCACGGAACACTAATTGTGCAAATACCTATAGCTTGCACTTGACCTTGGTTTCTTTAAAGTAATCTTTGTCTTTGGGATCCCACAAATGTTTGAATAATTTGTAAGTCTCCACTAAATTTAGCATACTTTCTTCGGACCACTCCATATTCATCAAAACCAACTCTCTGTCTCGCTGCAAACTAAATTTCAGCACGAGCCTGCCACAAACCAGTCCCACTAGACGCGCAAATCCCTTTGATGGCGCGTTGAAAAACCGACAGAAAATGGATCGCTGCGAGCCTCCGTCGCGCGGCGCGTGGTAGGCTCGCGAGCCCCGTATAAATATGACGAACTAGGCTCGTTGCCGGCGCGTCTCGCGCGCGTCTCGCCGTATCTATACGCACCTTTTATAGTCCAAGTGTTATGGGGATGGCGAAGTATCATACCGCTAGATCATTGAACAATTTAGCGAGAAAGTTATAGGAATCCTAAATAACTGAAATGACCTTCACAATAAAAAAGTTCCAAAGAACTGGTTCGGTTATGAATCTCAAGTGAAGAAGACGAAATATTATGACCAAAACGATGATCTGACAGTATTAGTTCTTCAGTCTGTTAAAGAAACTCCTGTGATGTCCCTTAGAAATCGTGCTTAACATCTTCTAGAAGTTGTGAAGAAAACTTATATTGAGATGATCTTAAAAGAAAATAAATTATTTCCGTCCAAACCCCACTTTAACCAAACATTGGAAGAGGGAGATGAAACGAAAAGACTAGAATTTTGTTTTATGGGTGGGTGACCAAATTTTAAGTGGAAATATCCTTTTTTATCAAATTATTATGTTGTTTGATGAATGTACATTTCTACTAATAGAACTGTATCATACCAGCATATCAGGTTATTTATTCACCAGTGTCAACTTCCGGTTTATTTAGAAAACGTCCGTCGGAGCCAGAACTTGGACGGGAGCAATTTTGTCAAAATCGAATATTTCGGGATAGAAGATGAAACACTATTATACTACTACTATACTAGATGCTGCCAAAATAAAAAAAAAACAAAGCTATAGTAACGACAATACTAGAAAGAGTTGCAAAAATTATATAATATAAAAATGTGGATAAAATAAAATTATAACTTACGTGATTTAGATAAAGGGTTTACTTTGAAACAAAATACAGCGTGGAGATTTTTCGCTTCGCAATATCCTGAAATTGCTACACACGCTGCAAAGAATGTAAGATGCCAAATAAATAGTAACACAGTGGCTGCACCTGTAATTAAGAGAACTGTGTTACTAAGATTATTAAGGTAAGCTAAAACACACAAAGGCACACATTTTTTAAAACCATACTTTCGGATTTGCTATCATGGTAAAATACAACATCCATCTTTTGCTAAAACTACTTGTAACTTCTTATATTAAAATTTGACTAGTGAGATTTCCCTTGAATAAATGACCCACTTTTTATTCTAATTTATCACAAGTGGCTTATGTGCGCAAATATTGTTAGAATTCTAAATACGACCATTTTTCTTATATTTAGAATTATTTGATGAAATATATGTTGCTAAACTACATTTTAAATTTTCTCAGCAACTTACTAGCTTACTTATTAACTAATTAGCTTACCAGAATAAATGCAAAATATGGTAACAGAAGGGAAAGGACTTAATATTCCAATCCAAAAGCTGAAAAAGTCTGTAACTGATGTAATGGTAATTGATACAGCTGCTTCACTTAACATCTCTGCCATCCTTTGGGGAACTGGAGTTTTAATGGAAGTCCTTCTCCAGGCGGCCAACATAACAAATGTGTCGTCAATACCAATTCCTAAAATTTGCAAAATTTTTGATGATTTATTAACAAATCTTTAATAAAAGATTGTAGTTTTCTCGTTTTCCCTTACCAATCATTAAAAACGGTGCAGCTAGATTTATCCCAATAAAATCGACACCAGCATACATACAAAATCCAAAAGCGCACAGAGTAGCCATTGCTGCACTTACGTTTCCCAAAAGTCCTAGCCAAGGTTTTGATCTTACCCAGTCGGACATCATACAGGTCACTGAAAAGTAGTAAATTATGTTAAGACATGAGTTGTTTTGAAAAAATCAAAGTGGTATAGGATTTCTGTTTCTCGGCCTGGGCATTTCCAAGCCCAGATAAGATTGCCTATAGGTACCACAAAAAAAAACTAATTATTTTTAAATTTTCGAGTCATTCTTTAAAAATGTCTTCCTTGGAAAAAATATGCAAATCAGGTTGAGAAAGATGTATTTTTTTATATAGGGCGCCCAAAAACTTCGAACATATAAATTTTTTCGAAAAATAAACTACCTCTATTTTTTGGGTATAAGAGAATGAATGGTATGAAAAGATTGTTTGATTTATGTTTGTAAAAATTTCAGTTAAATGTTTTTTTTAATTCGATAAGAAGAGTGATAGTGACAACCGCAAATGAGGTCCAGTAAGGTTACAAATTCTTGATTGCAATCTAATTGTATAAATATTTTTGACATGCAAGTAAAAAAGGTGATACCAAAATAGCTCAATAAGAAAAATGCAAATTTAACAATATCCGAATCAAATTTTAGATTTTAACTGCAAAAGTAATTCTAAGCAACTTTTCCAGACAGCATTCCCCTTACAAATGCAAAAATAGAGGTAATTTAGTACCTACCTAATCTTATTAAGTGAAACTTAGATTTTTGAAGTATATTGGGGCACCCTGTATAAAAAAATATTTTAGTCAGCGTTAATCGTAATTTTACTAAGTAAAACTTTTAGGAAGAATGACTTTCTAGAAAAATTAAAAATTGGGTAAATTTGTGGAACACAAACACCGTAGAAATCTGAGCAAACACCATTTACGGATACGTCCTATAAATGAAATGCTTTTTTTTAAGTTTTGCGCTGACCTTACAAGTTAGTGTATTGGCCATTAAATTAAGTGTTCAAAGTTAGCTTCAATATCATTTTTTTAAAGATCAGCAATGCTAAAGAGGTAGAGAATTCGGAGTTTATTTGTTTTTGTTATAAAAATCGAAGGGTCAATGGTTATACATTTTTACTTACCTACAGAAAACAGAGCCATAATAACGAACGTTGAAGTAAAATATGGAATTACAGAATGCGTGTTTTTCTCCAACTCGTGGTCTAATGTTCTCGACGAAAATCTGGCTATTCTTATATATTTAAATCTATTTTCCTTATCTTGAACTTTTTCTATCAAATTTAGAAATTCATCTTCCCACGCTGCACCTCTAAAAATATTAAACATTATTATAGTTTCTAGGACACATAATACAAAAATGTATTCACATTTATTACAGTAAAAGGAAGCCTACTTATTCTAAATGAACACCGTACCCACATTTTTGTTTTAAAAACACTCGTATGGTACAAAAACTTTTAAAACAACATCAACGGCTTATGAGTTAAACTCGCCATGTAGTACCTACATATCAAAGTTTTGTATTTAATTTTTATCGCAAGGTAGCCATTGCTGGAGGTTTTAAGGAAAACTCACTTCCCACATTTTCGAGAATGGCAGGTGTTACTTCTTGGCGGAGTTCCAAAATTGACTTTATTACTGCCAAGAAGTTCATGGTGGTCATTTTGAACAACTTTTAAAGTAATAAGAGAAAAATGGGTACGTAAATTTTAAATTTTTTTTCACGATTTTTAATTTTTATAGGCTTGCCATTTAAAAACGAATTAAGATACGGACCTCGGGTTTGCGAAGGACTAGATAATAGACGCAGATATATCTATCCTTTTCCCGAGATCTTCAATTAATCTTAGAGTGGGGTGCCAAGAACCTCGTTCAGTTCAACGTCCCCAAAACCCGATCTTGCTCCCTGTCACGCAAAAAATCTGGCAACGCTTACCCCATCCACATGAATGGCCAAGCCCTAGAGAATAATGAAACGTTCGATCTTGTTGCCATCGCTTTCGAACATGGTCTCAGCTGGCACAAACACATTACTTCAGTAGCCACATCGGTAGCTAAAAAGCTTGGTTTTCTGTTTCGAGCCAGAAAATACTTCTCCCCTTCCAACTTATACACTCTCTATGTTTCCCAAACAAGACCTAACCTAGAATACTGCTCAAACATCTGGGGAGCGGTATCACCATCGACACTTAGCATCCTTGATTCTCTCCAAAAGAGAGCTATTCGACTCATCAATGACCCAGTCCTCACAAGGAAACTCCCTTCTCTTGCTCATCATCATGAGGATTTATCCCTTTTCTACCGGTACTTCCACAGATTTTGCTCTGAAGAGCTAGCCGGTATTACCCCTTGACTGTTCCTAACAGAGCAACAAGAGGCACGTTACGTATGCATCCCTTTACTATCCAACTACAAAAGCCTAGAACAGACCACTTCTCTCGCTCATTCATACTTAGGGTCTCCAGATTATGGAAGAAATTGCCTGCAGATTTTCTTCCTTCCCGTCCCAACCTCCAATCCTGTAAATCCCGTGTCAGTAGACTCATTTCCCTTCCCTACAGACGCCCGCGGTACGTTAGTACTTAGGCTTGAAGTCTACGTGGAATGTATTAGATAAAAAAACACGGCATAGGGTTTGCTTTTATTTTAAAAGGAGGTTCCACACAATATTGCATTTAACATTTTTGACCTCAACTCCCTAGCGTAACCCCGCAAGAGGGTTGAAAAAGTTAAATTACATAAAAACGCAGATTTATTAACCAATAAAATACACCTAAAATTTGGTGTCTATCTTTACTAATAGCATAATCCATACTAAGACTTTTCTAACACCCTGTATGTGTCGTATCATTTTAGTAATTTTAAATTACTGTGGCATTAATAACTCAAAATCAACAATTTTTGAGATGTGTGTATTCTTCCGAATGAGCGAATTATGTTGATAGGATTATTATAGCAACGACAAATTCAAGGCTTAAAGAAGTCGTTTTGGCCGGTAAACTCTCCCCAAATAGAAAATGTGCTCTTTCAGCTTAAATCACTTGTCAAGTATTTTACATTACCATCGCAGAAACATTTTACTAAAGCGTATTTAGTTCAATCTCCTTATTTTGGTTTGTAGTATCTAATTGCTCTCAGATCGATTAATTACGGGACACCCTGTAGCTAAAGAATACTTATGGCGCGAGACCCAAATCGCACTTGATAAATTTATTATATACTGGAGGAAAATGATAAAAATACCGATGTAGTCAAACCTAAGCAAATAACACATGGGCATAACATCAACACTTTAATAAAATATTTGTTGTGTTCACTTCCCACAAAATTGATTATGATTCGTATTTTTATTTTAAACATAAAGGACAAAAACCTTATCCACCTAAAGTTTAATTAAGAAAATAATTGATTTGATAAATGTTGAGAAATCCATGGATATTAATTGTAAAATCGGTCATGATAATTTAATTGAAATGAATTTGTAATAATGGCAATTTAAAAGAAAATACTTTTTTATGACTACGAGTAAATTCGATAAAATTATTATTTAATAAATAAGTATTTAATATTTTGTGAGTATACTGGGTGTTGCAAACTCTACACCCAATTTTACATGTGATTCTTTTGCTAAAAACAATAAGGAAAGTTCATATTAAAATGCTTTTTTTAGATACAGGGTAATATAATTTTATTTCTATTTTGGTTTTTCTTATTTATTTTACACATTACAAAATCTACACGATTTTCTAGGACTCACGATCTCTATTAAACCTAATTTACTGTAATTAAAACGCCAGTAGATCATATTAAAAATTTGCCTGTATTAAGGTCATATTTTGCCAAATATTATCCAAAGTACACTATATAAAAAAATCTAAGATATCAAAAAGCCAAAGGATGAAACCGGACTGTTTTCTTTAAAAATTTACATACCTTTATTTTTCCTATTACTTTAAAAGTTGTTCAAAATAACCACCATGAACCTCTTGGCTGTAATAAAGTCGATTTTGAAACTCACTTCTCACATTTTTGAGAATGGCAGGTGTTATTTCTTGACAGAGTTCCAAAATCAACTTTTTAACCGCCAAGACAATCAACTTTTTATCTGCCAAGACTTTCATGGTGGTCATTTGGAACCACTTTTAAAGTAATATGAGATATAAAGGTACCTACTTAAATTTTTAATTTTTTGTTCACAATTTTTAATTTTAAAGCCTTGCCATTTAAAAACGTATTAAGATACGGACCTCGGGTTTGCGGTAAAATGTTTATTTTTTGAAGACCTTCAAACTGAGGTACCACACGGCATAGGGTTGTATTTAAAATTTTAGACTTCAACTCTCTGGCGTCACAACTCAAGGGGGTTGAAAAAGTTAAATTACATAAAAAGTAGATTTGTTAACCAATACGATACACTTAAAATTTGGTATCTTTATCTTTACTAATAGCAAAGATTTTGCCTATACTAGACTTTTCCAACACCCTGTATCTGCGCTAATACCCAAATAAAGCCCTTTTCAAGTAGCCATTGTTGTCGAAAAAAAAACTAGCCCCTAAATAAAGGGTAGAACTCTGTAGATTATCTTGGATAGTAATGGGATAAACTATATCCTAATTTAAGAATTGCTTTAGGTATCCTATTAGATTAAAATAAAATGTGAATTCATAAGTTGTAGCATATTAAATGTAATTTTATTTTATAGATATTAACCAACACTATGTAAATTTTTATTTGATGAATTAAAAAAAAAATTTAAGGATAGAAAAGTAGGCAGATAAAATTAAAATTTTATCATCCCGTATTAATATCAACTTATCTTCTTATTTCTGGCCAAAGAATCACCTGTATTTGGTCGGTAGTGTTTTGCAACACTGTATAGGCTGATCAAATGTGCTTAAAATAAACACTTTTTTAATATCAATCTCTGGTAAAAAATATTTCTAATTAGTTTGAGCATAAAGAAAAACTGAAAAAGCACCACCAACTCAATTTTTACTTACAGTCTATCAATTTTTTTACTGTCAGCATTTGCGAAATAGACGAGTTGTACGGAAGGTACACTAATTACGAATCCATCCTCACTAACTTCTGTTCCTCCAAAAAATACTGGAAGGGCATGAACATCAAAAGTTACTGTATTCAAAGTAAGAGGAAATGTTAAATTCCTTTCGCCAGCCTCCACCTGAAATAAACTGTTATATAGTTGGAACAGAAAACAGGAAATAACAAATTTAATTTATTTGACAAGAGCCCTGGCGTTTAAAAAGACATTTCTAAGTCCACTAATGAAGTTTAATATCTAAAACGGTTTTAATGGCCATGGAACCTATAACTTTCAAGTCGCCAAATGAGTTTTAATCGACTTAGGTACTATGTATGTAATAATCGAAACTGGCAACATGGATGCTCGAGTTGCAACACTAATAAAAGCCGGACTAAATTGTATCACAGATCCATATAGCTACGCAAATATGGATCTGTGATTGTATGCATCAGGTGATTGTTTTTATCAATGACATCGTTAACTTTTTGTAGATTGGCCGTAAATAATTTGAATTTTCAAAATACTTTAGTCTAGACCAAATGAAGACTTGTGAGGCATAATTTCTGTAGTCAGATAGCAACACATGATATTACGTAAGTTTATAATCGTATATGCATAAGATAGAAATGTATGATATACATATTCTTCGTCTTTTACCTCCGTCGTTTTTCAACTTTATACAGAATCAACATTTCTGATTACTTGTCTCCAAAGGTTCCTAAGTTTCTTCCTCTGTTAAACCTCTTCCTTTGATATTTTTTGACACCATTTCCCCATCTATGCTTTGGTCTTTCTCTACCTGTCCTCCTATAATCTTACATTGCCGTTGGCCCTTTCTGTCGGCCTCATAATTATCCTCCCCCATTAGATGCCCGTATCACCGTAATCTCTCCTGTATCTTCTTACGTGGGCTACGTGGTTGTTCCTCTTATTTTTTTCATTTCTGGCCTTGATTCTTCTTGCTACCCACACAACTATCCGAATAGTCTCATTTCTGTTACATCTAAACTCCATACATAACTGCAGGTCTAATTATTATTTTATAAGTAAATTCCCTCTTTCTTCCATCGATCCTACCTCGTACATTAGTCCATCAAACCGGGGGGGGGGGGGGGGGGGGGGGGAGTCAGATCTCAAGTTCGGGGAAATGACGAAGGTTGATATCGAGAAGTACAGCCAGTCGCAAAACACGCCAAAATACATAAAATTGTGGGGGGAGGACAGATCACGATATTTTATAAACAACAATTCATGGTGCTGAGCTAGTTTTACCATCTGACCACAGATTTGAATATGGGAGATTTGTTTGACATCAATAGTTGTTTTTCAATATAAGTTTTTTTCGTGGTAAAAGCATATTTTCGATTCAATATACGTTTATGCATATAAAATATTTGGGTTGCAAATACAGTTATTTTACGCCCACATTTATAACATGTAAAATTTATTCTATGATTAAGAATTCTCAAAATTAAAACTTTCCTCTAAGAACAATGCGTGAAATTAGAAACTGAAACAGTTTGTCTGGTATAAATTAAACACGTTTTATTTGACAAATTACATGAGAATCAAACACAGTTTTAATTAAATTTATTGTAAAATCGAAAGAATGATATATGAAATATTGTATTAAGATCATTAAAGTTATATTTGTGAAATAATTATATGGTGTTTAAAGTTGTAATTAAAATTTTATATTCGCTGGGAATAAACTCGGCTAGCAGTATGTTAACACTTTTATTATATATTTTTAGATTTACTCTCTAAATAAAAGAAAGTAAATAAAACTAAAATCGGACTACTGTGTAAATCAATGGATCTAAAGTCTAACGAAATGTATTAATGTTAATGTAAATAAGAGTATTTCAATGAAAAGCATGCCATTTATTTAATAGCAGATAGACGAGTCGAGTCGACTTGAACAATAAACAACATTATTTCATCCTCCATTACGCCAGATATATTATCTTTCAGTTACTGTCTGGTAGTGGAAGAAAAAG